>JAXUIC010000015.1:0-159983 GCA_035136125.1 Quercus rubra
AAAAATTATCGTTTCGTTACGTCCTTACCCGACGTGTAATAGAAAATTCCAAAAAAATAAAAAAAATTCAAAAATTAAAAAATACCATTATGGCGTCTTTTCATCCATAATACCTAGGTGATGGGCCAGAAAGGGAGAAAATGAAAATTATTGTTCCGATCCGTTCCAACCCGACCTATAATTGAAAATTCCAAAAAATAGCAACAAGATTCGTAAAAGTAATAAATACCCTTATGGATTCATTTCAAGCCAAAATAGGTTGGAAAAGGCTGAGAAGGAGCGAAAAAAAAAAAAAAATTTATCCTTTCGTTTCGTCCTTACCCGACGCGTAATAAAAAATTCCAAAAAAATAGAAAAAAAATTCAAAAAATTAAAAAATACCATTATGGCGTCTTTTCAATCCATAATACCTAGGTGACGGGCCAGAAAGGAGAAAATGAAAATTATTGTTCCGATCCGTTCCTACCCGACCCATAATTGAAAATTCCAAAAAATAGTAACAAAGTTCGTAAAAGTAATAAATACCCTTATGGCTTCATTTCAAGCCAAAATTTGTTGGAGAAGGCTGAGAAATAGGGAAAATAAAATTATCGTTTCGTTACGTCCTTACCCGACGTGTAATAGAAAACTCCAAAAAAATAGAAAAAAAATTCAAAAAATTAAAAAATACCATTATGGCGTCTTTTCAATCCATAATACCTAGGTGATGGGCCAGAAAGGGAGAAAATGAAAATTATTGTTCCGATCCGTTCCAACCCGACCCATAATTGAAAATTCCAAAAAAATAGCAACAAAATTCGTAAAAGTAATAAATACCCTTATGGATTCATTTCAAGCCAAAATAGGGTGGAAAAGGCTGAGAAGGAGCGAAAAAAAAAAAATTATCCTTTCGTTTCGTCCTTACCCGACGTGTAATAAAAAATTCCAAAAAAATAGCAAAAAAATTAAAAATATTAAAAAATAATGTTATGGCTTATTTTCAATCCAAAATACGATGGAGAAGGCCAACAAAGAGAGAAAATAAAAATTATTGTTCCGATCCGTTCCTACCCGACCCATAATTGAAAATTCCAAAAAAATAGTAACAAAGTTCGTAAAAGTAATAAATACCCTTATGGCTTCATTTCAAGCCAAAATTTGTTGGAAAAGGCTGAGAAATAGGGAAAATAAAAATTATCGTTTCGTTACGTCCTTACCCGACGTGTAATAGAAAATTCCAAAAAAATAGAAAAAAAATTCAAAAAATTAAAAAATACCATTATGGCGTCTTTTCAATCCATAATACATAGGAGAAGGGCAAGAAAGAGAGAAAATGAAAATTATTTTTCCGATCCGTGCTTGCCCGACCCATAAATGAAAATTCCAAAAATATAGCAACAAAATTCGTAAAAGTAATAAATACCCTCATGGCTTCATTTCAAGACAAAATAGGTTGGAAAAGGCAGCGAAAGAGTGAAAAGAAAAATTATCGTTTCGTTTCGTCCTTACACGAAGCGTAATAGAAAATTCCAAAAAAATAGCTAAAAAATTCAAAAAATTAAAAAAGACCATTATGGCTTCTTTTCAATCCAAAATACGTAGAAGGCCAAGAAAGAGAGAAATAAAAACTATTGTTTCGTTTCATTCTCACCCGACGCGTAATAGAAAATTTCAAAAAAGTAGAAAAAAAAATTCAAAAATTCAAAAAATACCTTAATGGATTCTTTCAATCCAAAATACGTAGAAGGCCAAGAAAGAGAGAAAACAAAAATTTTTGTTTCGTTTCGTTCTTACCCGACGCGTAATAGAAAATTTCAAAAAAATAGAAAAAAAATTCAAAAAATTAAAAAAATACCTTTATGGATTCTTTTCAATCCATAATACCTAGGTGATGGGCCAGAAAGGGAGAAAATGAAAATTATTATTCCGATCCGTTCCTACCCGACCCATAATTGAAAATTCCAAAAAAAATAGTAACAAAGTTCGTAAAAGTAATAAATACCCTTATGGCTTCATTTCAAGCCAAAATTTGTTGGAAAAGGCTGAGAAATAGGGAAAATAAAAATTATCGTTTCGTTTCGTCCTTACCCGACGTGTAATAGAAAATTCCAAAAAAATAGAAAAAAATTCAAAAAATAAAAAAATAACATTATGGTGTCTTTTCAATCCATAATACATAGGTGAAGGGCAAGAAAGAGAGAAAAAGAAAATTATTTTTCCGATCCGTTCCTACCCGATCCATAAATGAAAATTCCAAAAAAATAGCAACAAAATTCATAAAAGTATTAAATACCCTTATGGATTCATTTCAAGCCAAAATAGGTTGGAAAAGGCTGAGAAAGAGCGAAAAAAAAAAATTATCCTTTCGTTTTGTCCTTACCCGACGCGTAATAAAAAATTTCAAAAAAGTTGCAAAAAAATTCAAAAAATTAAAAAATACTATTATGGCGTCTTTTCAATCCAAAATACATAGAAGGCCAAGAAAGGGAGAAAATAAAAATTATTGTTTCGTTTCATTCTCACCCGACGCGTAATAGAAAATTTCAAAAAAAAGAAAAAAAATTCAAAAAATACCTATATGGATTCTTCTCAATCCAAAATACGTAGAAGGCCAAGAAAGAGAGAAAATAAAAATTATTGTTTCGTTTCGTTCTTACCCGACGCGTAATAGAAAATTTCAAAAAAATAGAAAAAAAAACTTCAAAAAATTAAAAAAATACCTTTATGGATTCTTTTCAATCCATAATACATAGGAGAAGGGCCAGAAAGGGAGAAAATGAAAATTATTGTTCCGATCCGTTCCAATCCGACCCATAATTGAAATTCCAAAAAAATAGCAACAAAATTCTTAAAAGTAATAAATACCCTTATGGATTCATTTCAAGCCAAAATAGGGTGGAAAAGGCTGAGAAGGAGCGAAAAAAAAAAAATTATCCTTTCGTTTCGTCCTTACCAGACGTGTAATAAAAAATTCCAAAAAAATAGCAAAAAAATTAAAAATATTAGAAAATACTGTTATGGCTTATTTTCAATCCAAAATACGATGGAGAAGGCCAACAAATAGAGAAAATAAAAATTATTGTTCCGATCCGTTCCTACCCGACCCATAATTGAAAATTCCAAAAAAATAGTAACAAAGTTCGTAAAAGTAATAAATACCCTTATGGCTTCATTTCAAGCCAAAATTTGTTGGAAAAGGCTGAGAAATAGGGAAAATAAAAATTATCGTTTCGTTACGTCCTTACCCGACGTGTAATAGAAAATTCCAAAAAAAAGAAAAAAAATTCAAAAAATTAAAAAATACCATTATGGCGTCTTTTCAATCCATAATACATAGGAGAAGGGCAAGAAAGAGAGAAAATGAAAATTATTTTTCCGATCCGTGCTTGCCCGACCCATAAATGAAAATTCCAAAAATATAGCAACAAAATTCGTAAAAGTAATAAATACCCTTATGGCTTCATTTCAAGACAAAATAGGTTGGAAAAGGCAGCGAAAGAGTGAAAAGAAAAATTATCGTTTCATTTCGTCCTTACACGAAGCGTAATAGAAAATTCCAAAAAAATAGCTAAAAAATTCAAAAAATTAAAAAATACCATTATGGCGTCTTTTCAATCCATAATACCTAGGTGATGGGCCAGAAAGGGAGAAAATGAAAATTATTGTTCCGATCCGTTCCAACCCGACCTATAATTGAAAATTCCAAAAAAATAGCAACAAAATTCGTAAAAGTAATAAATACCCTTATGGATTCATTTCAAGCCAAAATAGGTTGGAAAAGGCTGAGAAGGAGCGAAAAAAAAAAAAAAATTATCTTTTCGTTTCGTCCTTACCCGACGTGTAATAAAAAATTCCAAAAAAATAGCAAAAAAATTAAAAATATTAAAAAATACTGTTATGGCTTATTTTCAATCCAAAATACGATGGAGAAGGCCAACAAAGAGAGAAAATAAAAATTATTGTTCCGATCCGTTCCTACCCGACCCATAATTGAAAATTCCAAAAAAATAGTAACAAAGTTCGTAAAAGTAATAAATACCCTTATGGCTTCATTTCAAGCCAAAATTTGTTGGAAAAGGCTGAGAAATAGGGAAAATAAAAATTATCGTTTCGTTACGTCCTTACCCGACGTGTAATAGAAAATTCCAAAAAAATAGAAAAAAAATTCAAAAAATTAAAAAATACCATTATGGCGTCTTTTCAATCCATAATACCTAGGTGATGGGCCAGAAAGGGAGAAAATGAAAATTATTGTTCCGATCCGTTCCAACCCGACCTATAATTGAAAATTCCAAAAAAATAGCAACAAAATTCGTAAAAGTAATAAATACCCTTATGGATTCATTTCAAGCCAAAATAGGTTGGAAAAGGCTGAGAAGGAGCGAAAAAAAAAAAAAAATTATCCTTTCGTTTCGTCCTTACCCGACGCGTAATAAAAAATTCCAAAAAAATAGCAAAAAAATTAAAAATATTAAAAAATACTGTTATGACTTTTTTTCAATCCAAAATACGATGGAGAAGGTCAAGAAAGAGAGAAAATGAAAATTATTGTTCCGATCCGTTCCTACCCGACCCATAATTGAAAATTCCAAAAAAATAGTAACAAAGTTCGTAAAAGTAATAAATACCCTTATGGCTTCATTTCAAGCCAAAATTTGTTGGAAAAGGCTGAGAAATAGGGAAAATAAAAATTATCGTTTCGTTTCGTCCTTACCCGACGTGTAATAGAAAATTCCAAAAAAATAGAAAAAAAATTCAAAAAATAAAAAAATACCATTATGGTGTCTTTTCAATCCATAATACATAGGTGAAGGGCAAGAAAGAGAGAAAAAGAAAATTATTTTTCCGATCCGTTCCTACCCGACCCATAAATGAAAATTCCAAAAAAATAGCAACAAAATTCATAAAAGTATTAAATACCCTTATGGATTCATTTCAAGCCAAAATAGGTTGGAAAAGGCTGAGAAAGAGCGAAAAAAAAAAATTATCCTTTCGTTTTGTCCTTACCCGACGCGTAATAAAAAATTCCAAAAAAGTTGCAAAAAAATTCAAAAAATTAAAAAATACAATTATGGCGTCTTTTCAATCCAAAATACATAGAAGGCCAAGAAAGGGAGAAAATAAAAATTATTGTTTCGTTTCATTCTCACCCGACGCGTAATAGAAAATTTCAAAAAAAAAGAAAAAAAATTCAAAAAATACCTATATGGATTCTTCTCAATCCAAAATACGTAGAAGGCCAAGAAAGAGAGAAAATAAAAATTATTGTTTCATTTCGTTCTTACCCGACGCGTAATAGAAAATTTCAAAAAAATAGAAAAAAAAATTCAAAAAAATTAAAAAAATACCTTTATGGATTCTTTTCAATCCATAATACATAGGAGAAGGGCCAGAAAGGGAGAAAATGAAAATTATTGTTCCGATCCGTTCCAACCCGACCCATAATTGAAAATTCCAAAAAAATAGCAACAAAATTCGTAAAAGTAATAAATACCCTTATGGATTCATTTCAAGCCAAAATAGGGTGGAAAAGGCTGAGAAGGAGCGAAAAAAAAAAAATTATCCTTTCGTTTCGTCCTTACCCGACGTGTAATAAAAAATAGCAAAAAAATAGCAAAAAAATTAAAAATATTAAAAAATACTGTTATGGCTTATTTTCAATCCAAAATACGATGGAGAAGGCCAACAAAGAGAGAAAATAAAAATTATTGTTCCGATCCGTTCCTACCCGACCCATAATTGAAAATTCCAAAAAAATAGTAACAAAGTTCGTAAAAGTAATAAATACCCTTATGGCTTCATTTCAAGCCAAAATTTGTTGGAGAAGGCTGAGAAATAGGGAAAATAAAAATTATCGTTTCGTTACGTCCTTACCCGACGTGTAATAGAAAATTCCAAAAAAATAGAAAAAAAATTCAAAAAATTAAAAAATACCATTATGGCGTCTTTTCAATCCATAATACCTAGGTGATGGGCCAGAAAGGGAGAAAATGAAAATTATTGTTCCGATCCGTTCCAACCCGACCTATAATTGAAAATTCCAAAAAAATAGCAACAAGATTCGTAAAAGTAATAAATACCCTTATGGATTCATTTCAAGCCAAAATAGGTTGGAAAAGGCTGAGAAGGAGCGAAAAAAAAAAAAAATTTATCCTTTCGTTTCGTCCTTACCCGACGCGTAATAAAAAATTCCAAAAAAATAGAAAAAAAATTCAAAAAATTAAAAAATACCATTATGGCGTCTTTTCAATCCATAATACCTAGGTGACGGGCCAGAAAGGGAGAAAATGAAAATTATTGTTCCGATCCGTTCCTACCCGACCCATAATTGAAAATTCCAAAAAAATAGTAACAAAGTTCGTAAAAGTAATAAATACCCTTATGGCTTCATTTCAAGCCAAAATTTGTTGGAGAAGGCTGAGAAATAGGGAAAATAAAAATTATCGTTTCGTTACGTCCTTACCCGACGTGTAATAGAAAACTCCAAAAAAATAGAAAAAAAATTCAAAAAATTAAAAAATACCATTATGGCGTCTTTTCAATCCATAATACCTAGGTGATGGGCCAGAAAGGGAGAAAATGAAAATTATTGTTCCGATCCGTTCCAACCCGACCCATAATTGAAAATTCCAAAAAAATAGCAACAAAATTCGTAAAAGTAATAAATACCCTTATGGATTCATTTCAAGCCAAAATAGGGTGGAAAAGGCTGAGAAGGAGCGAAAAAAAAAAAAATTATCCTTTCGTTTCGTCCTTACCCGACGTGTAATAAAAAATTCCAAAAAAATAGCAAAAAAATTAAAAATATTAAAAAATACTGTTATGGCTTATTTTCAATCCAAAATACGATGGAGAAGGCCAACAAAGAGAGAAAATAAAAATTATTGTTCCGATCCGTTCCTACCCGACCCATAATTGAAAATTCCAAAAAAATAGTAACAAAGTTCGTAAAAGTAATAAATACCCTTATGGCTTCATTTCAAGCCAAAATTTGTTGGAAAAGGCTGAGAAATAGGGAAAATAAAAATTATCGTTTCGTTACGTCCTTACCCGACGTGTAATAGAAAATTCCAAAAAAATAGAAAAAAAATTCAAAAAATTAAAAAATACCATTATGGCGTCTTTTCAATCCATAATACATAGGAGAAGGGCAAGAAAGAGAGAAAATGAAAATTATTTTTCCGATCCGTGCTTGCCCGACCCATAAATGAAAATTCCAAAAATATAGCAACAAAATTCGTAAAAGTAATAAATACCCTCATGGCTTCATTTCAAGACAAAATAGGTTGGAAAAGGCAGCGAAAGAGTGAAAAGAAAAATTATCGTTTCGTTTCGTCCTTACACGAAGCGTAATAGAAAATTCCAAAAAAATAGCTAAAAAATTCAAAAAATTAAAAAAGACCATTATGGCTTCTTTTCAATCCAAAATACGTAGAAGGCCAAGAAAGAGAGAAAATAAAAACTATTGTTTCGTTTCATTCTCACCCGACGCGTAATAGAAAATTTCAAAAAAGTAGAAAAAAAAATTCAAAAAATTCAAAAAATACCTTAATGGATTCTTTCAATCCAAAATACGTAGAAGGCCAAGAAAGAGAGAAAACAAAAATTTTTGTTTCGTTTCGTTCTTACCCGACGCGTAATAGAAAATTTCAAAAAAATAGAAAAAAAATTCAAAAAATTAAAAAAATACCTTTATGGATTCTTTTCAATCCATAATACCTAGGTGATGGGCCAGAAAGGGAGAAAATGAAAATTATTATTCCGATCCGTTCCTACCCGACCCATAATTGAAAATTCCAAAAAAAATAGTAACAAAGTTCGTAAAAGTAATAAATACCCTTATGGCTTCATTTCAAGCCAAAATTTGTTGGAAAAGGCTGAGAAATAGGGAAAATAAAAATTATCGTTTCGTTTCGTCCTTACCCGACGTGTAATAGAAAATTCCAAAAAAATAGAAAAAAAATTCAAAAAATAAAAAAATAACATTATGGTGTCTTTTCAATCCATAATACATAGGTGAAGGGCAAGAAAGAGAGAAAAAGAAAATTATTTTTCCGATCCGTTCCTACCCGATCCATAAATGAAAATTCCAAAAAAATAGCAACAAAATTCATAAAAGTATTAAATACCCTTATGGATTCATTTCAAGCCAAAATAGGTTGGAAAAGGCTGAGAAAGAGCGAAAAAAAAAAATTATCCTTTCGTTTTGTCCTTACCCGACGCGTAATAAAAAATTTCAAAAAAGTTGCAAAAAAATTCAAAAAATTAAAAAATACTATTATGGCGTCTTTTCAATCCAAAATACATAGAAGGCCAAGAAAGGGAGAAAATAAAAATTATTGTTTCGTTTCATTCTCACCCGACGCGTAATAGAAAATTTCAAAAAAAAAGAAAAAAAATTCAAAAAATACCTATATGGATTCTTCTCAATCCAAAATACGTAGAAGGCCAAGAAAGAGAGAAAATAAAAATTATTGTTTCGTTTCGTTCTTACCCGACGCGTAATAGAAAATTTCCAAAAAATAGAAAAAAAAACTCAAAAAATTAAAAAAATACCTTTATGGATTCTTTTCAATCCATAATACATAGGAGAAGGGCCAGAAAGGGAGAAAATGAAAATTATTGTTCCGATCCGTTCCAATCCGACCCATAATTGAAATTCCAAAAAAATAGCAACAAAATTCTTAAAAGTAATAAATACCCTTATGGATTCATTTCAAGCCAAAATAGGGTGGAAAAGGCTGAGAAGGAGCGAAAAAAAAAAAATTATCCTTTCGTTTCGTCCTTACCAGACGTGTAATAAAAAATTCCAAAAAAATAGCAAAAAAATTAAAAATATTAGAAAATACTGTTATGGCTTATTTTCAATCCAAAATACGATGGAGAAGGCCAACAAATAGAGAAAATAAAAATTATTGTTCCGATCCGTTCCTACCCGACCCATAATTGAAAATTCCAAAAAAATAGTAACAAAGTTCGTAAAAGTAATAAATACCCTTATGGCTTCATTTCAAGCCAAAATTTGTTGGAAAAGGCTGAGAAATAGGGAAAATAAAAATTATCGTTTCGTTACGTCCTTACCCGACGTGTAATAGAAAATTCCAAAAAAAAAGAAAAAAAATTCAAAAAATTAAAAAATACCATTATGGCGTCTTTTCAATCCATAATACATAGGAGAAGGGCAAGAAAGAGAGAAAATGAAAATTATTTTTCCGATCCGTGCTTGCCCGACCCATAAATGAAAATTCCAAAAATATAGCAACAAAATTCGTAAAAGTAATAAATACCCTTATGGCTTCATTTCAAGACAAAATAGGTTGGAAAAGGCAGCGAAAGAGTGAAAAGAAAAATTATCGTTTCATTTCGTCCTTACACGAAGCGTAATAGAAAATTCCAAAAAAATAGCTAAAAAATTCAAAAAATTAAAAAATACCATTATGGCGTCTTTTCAATCCATAATACCTAGGTGATGGGCCAGAAAGGGAGAAAATGAAAATTATTGTTCCGATCCGTTCCAACCCGACCTATAATTGAAAATTCCAAAAAAATAGCAACAAAATTCGTAAAAGTAATAAATACCCTTATGGATTCATTTCAAGCCAAAATAGGTTGGAAAAGGCTGAGAAGGAGCGAAAAAAAAAAAAAATTATCTTTTCGTTTCGTCCTTACCCGACGTGTAATAAAAAATTCCAAAAAAATAGCAAAAAAATTAAAAATATTAAAAAATACTGTTATGGCTTATTTTCAATCCAAAATACGATGGAGAAGGCCAACAAAGAGAGAAAATAAAAATTATTGTTCCGATCCGTTCCTACCCGACCCATAATTGAAAATTCCAAAAAAATAGTAACAAAGTTCGTAAAAGTAATAAATACCCTTATGGCTTCATTTCAAGCCAAAATTTGTTGGAAAAGGCTGAGAAATAGGGAAAATAAAAATTATCGTTTCGTTACGTCCTTACCCGACGTGTAATAGAAAATTCCAAAAAAATAGAAAAAAAATTCAAAAAATTAAAAAATACCATTATGGCGTCTTTTCAATCCATAATACCTAGGTGATGGGCCAGAAAGGGAGAAAATGAAAATTATTGTTCCGATCCGTTCCAACCCGACCTATAATTGAAAATTCCAAAAAAATAGCAACAAAATTCGTAAAAGTAATAAATACCCTTATGGATTCATTTCAAGCCAAAATAGGTTGGAAAAGGCTGAGAAGGAGCGAAAAAAAAAAAAAAATTATCCTTTCGTTTCGTCCTTACCCGACGCGTAATAAAAAATTCCAAAAAAATAGCAAAAAAATTAAAAATATTAAAAAATACTGTTATGACTTTTTTTCAATCCAAAATACGATGGAGAAGGTCAAGAAAGAGAGAAAATGAAAATTATTGTTCCGATCCGTTCCTACCCGACCCATAATTGAAAATTCCAAAAAAATAGTAACAAAGTTCGTAAAAGTAATAAATACCCTTATGGCTTCATTTCAAGCCAAAATTTGTTGGAAAAGGCTGAGAAATAGGGAAAATAAAAATTATCGTTTCGTTTCGTCCTTACCCGACGTGTAATAGAAAATTCCAAAAAAATAGAAAAAAAATTCAAAAAATAAAAAAATACCATTATGGTGTCTTTTCAATCCATAATACATAGGTGAAGGGCAAGAAAGAGAGAAAAAGAAAATTATTTTTCCGATCCGTTCCTACCCGACCCATAAATGAAAATTCCAAAAAAATAGCAACAAAATTCATAAAAGTATTAAATACCCTTATGGATTCATTTCAAGCCAAAATAGGTTGGAAAAGGCTGAGAAAGAGCGAAAAAAAAAAATTATCCTTTCGTTTTGTCCTTACCCGACGCGTAATAAAAAATTCCAAAAAAGTTGCAAAAAAATTCAAAAAATTAAAAAATACTAATTATGGCGTCTTTTCAATCCAAAATACATAGAAGGCCAAGAAAGGGAGAAAATAAAAATTATTGTTTCGTTTCATTCTCACCCGACGCGTAATAGAAAATTTCAAAAAAAAAGAAAAAAAATTCAAAAAATACCTATATGGATTCTTCTCAATCCAAAATACGTAGAAGGCCAAGAAAGAGAGAAAATAAAAATTATTGTTTCATTTCGTTCTTACCCGACGCGTAATAGAAAATTTCAAAAAAATAGAAAAAAAAATTCAAAAAATTAAAAAAATACCTTTATGGATTCTTTTCAATCCATAATACATAGGAGAAGGGCCAGAAAGGGAGAAAATGAAAATTATTGTTCCGATCCGTTCCAACCCGACCCATAATTGAAAATTCCAAAAAAATAGCAACAAAATTCGTAAAAGTAATAAATACCCTTATGGATTCATTTCAAGCCAAAATAGGGTGGAAAAGGCTGAGAAGGAGCGAAAAAAAAAAAATTATCCTTTCGTTTCGTCCTTACCCGACGTGTAATAAAAAATAGCAAAAAAATAGCAAAAAAATTAAAAATATTAAAAAATACTGTTATGGCTTATTTTCAATCCAAAATACGATGGAGAAGGCCAACAAAGAGAGAAAATAAAAATTATTGTTCCGATCCGTTCCTACCCGACCCATAATTGAAAATTCCAAAAAAATAGTAACAAAGTTCGTAAAAGTAATAAATACCCTTATGGCTTCATTTCAAGCCAAAATTTGTTGGAGAAGGCTGAGAAATAGGGAAAATAAAAATTATCGTTTCGTTACGTCCTTACCCGACGTGTAATAGAAAATTCCAAAAAAATAGAAAAAAAATTCAAAAAATTAAAAAATACCATTATGGCGTCTTTTCAATCCATAATACCTAGGTGATGGGCCAGAAAGGGAGAAAATGAAAATTATTGTTCCGATCCGTTCCAACCCGACCTATAATTGAAAATTCCAAAAAAATAGCAACAAGATTCGTAAAAGTAATAAATACCCTTATGGATTCATTTCAAGCCAAAATAGGTTGGAAAAGGCTGAGAAGGAGCGAAAAAAAAAAAAAATTTATCCTTTCGTTTCGTCCTTACCCGACGCGTAATAAAAAATTCCAAAAAAATAGAAAAAAAATTCAAAAAATTAAAAAATACCATTATGGCGTCTTTTCAATCCATAATACCTAGGTGACGGGCCAGAAAGGGAGAAAATGAAAATTATTGTTCCGATCCGTTCCTACCCGACCCATAATTGAAAATTCCAAAAAAATAGTAACAAAGTTCGTAAAAGTAATAAATACCCTTATGGCTTCATTTCAAGCCAAAATTTGTTGGAGAAGGCTGAGAAATAGGGAAAATAAAAATTATCGTTTCGTTACGTCCTTACCCGACGTGTAATAGAAAACTCCAAAAAAATAGAAAAAAAATTCAAAAAATTAAAAAATACCATTATGGCGTCTTTTCAATCCATAATACCTAGGTGATGGGCCAGAAAGGGAGAAAATGAAAATTATTGTTCCGATCCGTTCCAACCCGACCCATAATTGAAAATTCCAAAAAAATAGCAACAAAATTCGTAAAAGTAATAAATACCCTTATGGATTCATTTCAAGCCAAAATAGGGTGGAAAAGGCTGAGAAGGAGCGAAAAAAAAAAAATTATCCTTTCGTTTCGTCCTTACCCGACGTGTAATAAAAAATTCCAAAAAAATAGCAAAAAAATTAAAAATATTAAAAAATAATGTTATGGCTTATTTTCAATCCAAAATACGATGGAGAAGGCCAACAAAGAGAGAAAATAAAAATTATTGTTCCGATCCGTTCCTACCCGACCCATAATTGAAAATTCCAAAAAAATAGTAACAAAGTTCGTAAAAGTAATAAATACCCTTATGGCTTCATTTCAAGCCAAAATTTGTTGGAAAAGGCTGAGAAATAGGGAAAATAAAAATTATCGTTTCGTTACGTCCTTACCCGACGTGTAATAGAAAATTCCAAAAAAATAGAAAAAAAATTCAAAAAATTAAAAAATACCATTATGGCGTCTTTTCAATCCATAATACATAGGAGAAGGGCAAGAAAGAGAGAAAATGAAAATTATTTTTCCGATCCGTGCTTGCCCGACCCATAAATGAAAATTCCAAAAATATAGCAACAAAATTCGTAAAAGTAATAAATACCCTTATGGCTTCATTTCAAGACAAAATAGGTTGGAAAAGGCAGCGAAAGAGTGAAAAGAAAAATTATCGTTTCGTTTCGTCCTTACACGAAGCGTAATAGAAAATTCCAAAAAAATAGCTAAAAAATTCAAAAAATTAAAAAAGACCATTATGGCTTCTTTTCAATCCAAAATACGTAGAAGGCCAAGAAAGAGAGAAAATAAAAACTATTGTTTCGTTTCATTCTCACCCGACGCGTAATAGAAAATTTCAAAAAAATAGAAAAAAAAATTCAAAAAATTCAAAAAATACCTTAATGGATTCTTTCAATCCAAAATACGTAGAAGGCCAAGAAAGAGAGAAAACAAAAATTATTGTTTCGTTTCGTTCTTACCCGACGCGTAATAGAAAATTTCAAAAAAATAGAAAAAAAATTCAAAAAATTAAAAAAATACCTTTATGGATTCTTTTCAATCCATAATACCTAGGTGATGGGCCAGAAAGGGAGAAAATGAAAATTATTGTTCCGATCCGTTCCAACCCGACCTATAATTGAAAATTCCAAAAAAATAGCAACAAAATTCGTAAAAGTAATAAATACCCTTATGGATTCATTTCAAGCCAAAATAGGTTGGAAAAGGCTGAGAAGGAGCGAAAAAAAAAAAAAATTATCCTTTCGTTTCGTCCTTACCCGACGCGTAATAAAAAATTCCAAAAAAATAGCAAAAAAATTAAAAATATTAAAAAATACTGTTATGACTTTTTTTCAATCCAAAATACGATGGAGAAGGTCAAGAAAGAGAGAAAATGAAAATTATTGTTCCGATCCGTTCCTACCCGACCCATAATTGAAAATTCCAAAAAAATAGTAACAAAGTTCGTAAAAGTAATAAATACCCTTATGGCTTCATTTCAAGCCAAAATTTGTTGGAAAAGGCTGAGAAATAGGGAAAATAAAAATTATCGTTTCGTTTCGTCCTTACCCGACGTGTAATAGAAAATTCCAAAAAAATAGAAAAAAAATTCAAAAAATAAAAAAATACCATTATGGTGTCTTTTCAATCCATAATACATAGGTGAAGGGCAAGAAAGAGAGAAAAAGAAAATTATTTTTCCGATCCGTTCCTACCCGACCCATAAATGAAAATTCCAAAAAAATAGCAACAAAATTCATAAAAGTATTAAATACCCTTATGGATTCATTTCAAGCCAAAATAGGTTGGAAAAGGCTGAGAAAGAGCGAAAAAAAAAAATTATCCTTTCGTTTTGTCCTTACCCGACGCGTAATAAAAAATTCCAAAAAAGTTGCAAAAAAATTCAAAAAATTAAAAAATACTATTATGGCGTCTTTTCAATCCAAAATACATAGAAGGCCAAGAAATGGAGAAAATAAAAATTATTGTTTCGTTTCATTCTCACCCGACGCGTAATAGAAAATTTCAAAAAAAAAGAAAAAAAATTCAAAAAATACCTATATGGATTCTTCTCAATCCAAAATACGTAGAAGGCCAAGAAAGAGAGAAAATAAAAATTATTGTTTCGTTTCGTTCTTACCCGACGCGTAATAGAAAATTTCAAAAAAATAGAAAAAAAAATTCAAAAAATTAAAAAAATACCTTTATGGATTCTTTTCAATCCATAATACATAGGAGAAGGGCCAGAAAGGGAGAAAATGAAAATTATTGTTCCGATCCGTTCCAACCCGACCCATAATTGAAAATTCCAAAAAAATAGCAACAAAATTCGTAAAAGTAATAAATACCCTTATGGATTCATTTCAAGCCAAAATAGGGTGGAAAAGGCTGAGAAGGAGCGAAAAAAAAAAAATTATCCTTTCGTTTCGTCCTTACCCGACGTGTAATAAAAAATTCCAAAAAAATAGCAAAAATATTAAAAATATTAAAAAATACTGTTATGGCTTATTTTCAATCCAAAATACGATGGAGAAGGCCAACAAAGAGAGAAAATAAAAATTATTGTTCCGATCCGTTCCTACCCGACCCATAATTGAAAATTCCAAAAAAATAGTAACAAAGTTCGTAAAAGTAATAAATACCCTTATGGCTTCATTTCAAGCCAAAATTTGTTGGAAAAGGCTGAGAAATAGGGAAAATAAAAATTATCGTTTCGTTACGTCCTTACCCGACGTGTAATAGAAAATTCCAAAAAAATAGAAAAAAAATTCAAAAAATTAAAAAATACCATTATGGCGTCTTTTCAATCCATAATACATAGGAGAAGGGCAAGAAAGAGAGAAAATGAAAATTATTTTTCCGATCCGTGCTTGCCCGACCCATAAATGAAAATTCCAAAAATATAGCAACAAAATTCGTCAAAGTAATAAATACCCTTATGGCTTCATTTGAAGACAGAATAGGTTGGAAAAGGCAGCGAAAGAGTGAAAAGAAAAATTATCGTTTCGTTTCGTCCTTACACGAAGCGTAATAGAAAATTCCAAAAAAATAGCTAAAAAATTCAAAAAATTAAAAAAGACCATTATGGCTTATTTTCAATCCAAAATACGTAGAAGGCCAAGAAAGAGAGAAAATAAAAACTATTGTTTCGTTTCATTCTCACCTGACGCGTAATAGAAAATTTAAAAAAAATAGAAAAAAAAATTCAAAAAATTCAAAAAATACCTTAATGGATTCTTTCAATCCAAAATACGTAGAAGGCCAAGAAAGAGAGAAAACAAAAATTATTGTTTCGTTTCGTTCTTACCCGACGCGTAATAGAAAATTTCAAAAAAATAGAAAAAAAATTCAAAAAATTAAAAAAATACCTTTATGGATTCTTTTCAATCCATAATACCTAGGTGATGGGCCAGAAAGGGAGAAAATGAAAATTATTGTTCCGATCCGTTCCAACCCGACCTATAATTGAAAATTCCAAAAAAATAGCAACAAAATTCGTAAAAGTAATAAATACCCTTATGGATTCATTTCAAGCCAAAATAGGTTGGAAAAGGCTGAGAAGGAGCGAAAAAAAAAAAAAAATTATCCTTTCGTTTCGTCCTTACCCGACGCGTAATAAAAAATTCCAAAAAAATAGCAAAAAAATTAAAAATATTAAAAAATACTGTTATGACTTTTTTTCAATCCAAAATACGATGGAGAAGGTCAAGAAAGAGAGAAAATGAAAATTATTGTTCCGATCCGTTCCTACCCGACCCATAATTGAAAATTCCAAAAAAATAGTAACAAAGTTCGTAAAAGTAATAAATACCCTTATGGCTTCATTTCAAGCCAAAATTTGTTGGAAAAGGCTGAGAAATAGGGAAAATAAAAATTATCGTTTCGTTTCGTCCTTACCCGACGTGTAATAGAAAATTCCAAAAAAATAGAAAAAAAATTCAAAAAATAAAAAAATACCATTATGGTGTCTTTTCAATCCATAATACATAGGTGAAGGGCAAGAAAGAGAGAAAACGAAAATTATTTTTCCGATCCGTTCCTACCCGACCCATAAATGAAAATTCCAAAAAAATAGCAACAAAATTCATAAAAGTATTAAATACCCTTATGGATTCATTTCAAGCCAAAATAGGTTGGAAAAGGCTGAGAAAGAGCGAAAAAAAAAAATTATCCTTTCGTTTTGTCCTTACCCGACGCGTAATAAAAAATTCCAAAAAAGTTGCAAAAAAATTCGAAAAATTAAAAAATACTATTATGGCGTCTTTTCAATCCAAAATACATAGAAGGCCAAGAAAGGGAGAAAATAAAAATTATTGTTTCGTTTCATTCTCACCCGACGCGTAATAGAAAATTTCAAAAAAAAAGAAAAAAAATTCAAAAAATACCTATATGGATTCTTCTCAATCCAAAATACGTAGAAGGCCAAGAAAGAGAGAAAATAAAAATTATTGTTTCGTTTCGTTCTTACCCGACGCGTAATAGAAAATTTCAAAAAAATAGAAAAAAAAATTCAAAAAATTAAAAAAATACCTTTATGGATTCTTTTCAATCCATAATACATAGGAGAAGGGCCAGAAAGGGAGAAAATGAAAATTATTGTTCCGATCCGTTCCAACCCGACCCATAATTGAAAATTCCAAAAAAATAGCAACAAAATTCTTAAAAGTAATAAATACCCTTATGGATTCATTTCAAGCCAAAATAGGGTGGAAAAGGCTGAGAAGGAGCGAAAAAAAAAAAATTATCCTTTCGTTTCGTCCTTACCCGACGTGTAATAAAAAATTCCAAAAAAATTAAAAATATTAAAAAATACTGTTATGGCTTATTTTCAATCCAAAATACGATGGAGAAGGCCAACAAAGAGAGAAAATAAATTATTGTTCCGATCCGTTCCTACCCGACCGATAATTGAAAATTCCAAAAAAATAGTAACAAAGTTCGTAAAAGTAATAAATACCCTTATGGCTTCATTTCAAGCCAAAATTTGTTGGAAAAGGCTGAGAAATAGGGAAAATAAAAATTATCGTTTCGTTACGTCCTTACCCGACGTGTAATAGAAAATTCCAAAAAAATAGAAAAAAAATTCAAAAAATTAAAAAATACCATTATGGCGTCTTTTCAATCCATAATACATAGGAGAAGGGCAAGAAAGAGAGAAAATGAAAATTATTTTTCCGATCCGTGCTTGCCCGACCCATAAATGAAAATTCCAAAAATATAGCAACAAAATTCGTAAAAGTAATAAATACCCTTATGGCTTCATTTCAAGACAAAATAGGTTGGAAAAGGCAGCGAAAGAGTGAAAAGAAAAATTATCGTTTCATTTCGTCCTTACACGAAGCGTAATAGAAAATTCCAAAAAAATAGCTAAAAAATTCAAAAAATTAAAAAAGACCATTATGGCTTCTTTTCAATCCAAAATACGTAGAAGGCCAAGAAAGAGAGAAAATAAAAACTATTGTTTCGTTTCATTCTCACCCGACGCGTAATAGAAAATTTCAAAAAAATAGAAAAAAAAATTCAAAAAATTCAAAAAATACCTTAATGGATTCTTTCAATCCAAAATACGTAGAAGACCAAGAAAGAGAGAAAACAAAAATTATTGTTTCGTTTCGTTCTTACCCGACGCGTAATAGAAAATTTCAAAAAAATAGAAAAAAAATTCAAAAAATTAAAAAAATACCTTTATGGATTCTTTTCAATCCATAATACCTAGGTGATGGGCAAGAAAGGGAGAAAATGAAAATTATTGTTCCGATCCGTTCCAACCCGACCTATAATTGAAAATTCCAAAAAAATAGCAACAAAATTCGTAAAAGTAATAAATACCCTTATGGATTCATTTCAAGCCAAAATAGGTTGGAAAAGGCAGCGAAAGAGTGAAAAGAAAAATTATCGTTTCGTTTCGTCCTTACACGAAGCGTAATAGAAAATTCCAAAAAAATAGCTAAAAAATTCAAAAAATTAAAAAAGACCATTATGGCTTCTTTTCAATCCAAAATACATAGAAGGCCAAGAAAGAGAGAAAATGAAAATTATTGTTCCAATCCGTTCTTACACGACCCATGATTGAAATTCCAAAAAAATAGCAACAAAATAGGTTGGAAAAGGCTGGAAAAGGCTGAGAAAGAGC
Organism: Quercus rubra; assembly: GCA_035136125.1. Taxonomy (NCBI): domain Eukaryota; kingdom Viridiplantae; phylum Streptophyta; class Magnoliopsida; order Fagales; family Fagaceae; genus Quercus; species Quercus rubra. Next base: position 18,597 of record JAXUIC010000015.1, read on the forward strand.
GAAAAAAAATAATTTATCCTTTCGTTTCGTTCTTACCCGAAGCGTAATAGAAAATTCCAAAAAAATAGCAAAAAAATTCAAAAAATTAAAAAATACTATTATGGCGTCTTTTCAAGCCAAAATAGGTTTGGGAAGGCAGAGAATGAGAGCAAACAGAAATTTTCGTTTCGTTTCCTCATTACCCGAAAAGTAATTGAAAATTCCCAAAAAATAGCAAAAAAATTGAAAAAATTAAAAAATGCCATTATGGCATCCTTTGAAGCAAAAAGTAGGTTGGAAAATAATGAGACAGAGAGAAAATAAAAATTATCGTTCCGTTTCGACCTTACCCGCCGCGAAATTTAAAATTCCTAAAAAATAGCAAAAAAATTAAAAAAAATACCTTTGCGGCTTCTTTTCAAGCCAAAATAGGTTGGAAAATCATGAGACTGAGAGAAAATAAAAATTATCATTCCGTTTCTTCCTTAACCGACACGTAATAGAAAATTCCAAAGAAATAGCAAAAAAATTAAAAAAATACAATTATGGCTTCTTTCCAATCCAAACTACGTTGGAGAAGGCCAAGAAAGAGGGAAAATGAAAGTTATTGTTCTGATCCGTTCTTACCCGACCCATAATTGAAAATTCCAAAAAAATAGCAACAAAAATCGTAAAAGTAATAAATACCCTTATGGATTCATTTCAAGCCAAAATAGGTTGGCAAAGGCTGAGAAGGAGCGAAAAAAAAAAATTATCCTTTCGTTTCGTCCTTACCCGACGCGTAATAAAAAATTCCAAAAAAATAGCAAAAAAATTCAAAAAATTAAAAAATACTATTATGGCGTCTTTTCAAGCCAAAATAGGTTGGGGAAGGCAAAGAATGAAAGAAAAGTGAAATTTTCGTTTCGTTTCCTCATTACCCGAAGCGTAGTTTAAAATTCCCAAAAAATTGCAAAAAATTGAACAAATTAAAAAATACCATTATGGCATCCTTTCAAGCAAAAAGTAGGTTGGAAAATAATGAAACAGAGAGAAAATAAAAATTATCGTTCCGTTTCGTCCTTACCCGCCGCGAAATTTAAAATTCCTAAAAAATAGCAAAAACATTAAAGAATACATTTACGGCTTCTTTTCAAGCCAAAATAGGTTGGAAAATCATGAGACTGAGAGAAAATAAAAATTATCGTTCCGTTTCTTCCTTACCCGACACGTAATAGAAAATTCCAAAAAAATAGCAAAAAAATTAAAAAAATTAAAAAATACCGTTATGGCTACTTTTCAATCCAAAATACGTTCTAGAAGGCCAAGAGAGAGAGAAAATGAAAATTATTGTTCCGATCCGTTCCTACCCGACCCATAATTGACAATTCCAAAAAAATAGCAACAATATTTGGAAAAGTAATAAATACCATTATGGCTCCATTTCAAGACAAAATAGGTTGGAAAAGGCTGAGAAAGAGTGAAAATAATAATTATGGTTCCATTTCGTCCTTACCCGACGCGTAATAGAAAATTCCAAAAAAATAGCGAAAAAAAATTCAAAAAATTAAAAAATACCTTTTTGGCTTCTTTTCAATCCATAATACGTAGGAGAAGGGCCAGAAAGGGAGAAAATGAAAATTATTGTTCCGATCCGTTGCAACCCGACCCATAATTGAAAATTCCAAAAAAAATAGCAACAAAATTTGTAAAAGTAATAAATACGCTTATGGCATCATTTCAAGCCAAAACAGGTTGAAAAAGGCTGAGAAAAAGAAAAAACAAAAAATATCGTTTCGTTTCGTCCTTACCCGACGAGTAATAGATAATTCCAAAAAAATAGAAAAAAAATTCAAAAAATTAAAAGATACCGTAATGGCTTCTTTTCAATCCAAAATACGATGGAGAAGGCCACGAGAGAGAGAAAATGAAAATTATTGTTCCGATCCGTTCCTACCCTACCCATAATTGAAAATTAAAAAAAAATAGCAACAAAATTCATAAAAGTAATAAATACCCTTATGGCTTCATTTCAAACCAAAATAGGTTATAAAAGGCGGAGAAAGAGAGAAAGTAAAAATTATCATTCCGTTTTGTCCTTACCCGACACGTAATAGAAAACTCCAAAAAAATTAAAAAAAAATAAAAAATACTATTATGGCATCTTTTCAAATCCAGAATACATTGGAGAAGGCCAAGAAAGAGAGAAAATGAAAATTATTGTTCCAATCCGTTCCTACCCGACCCATAGTTGAAAATTCCAAAAAAATAGCAACAAAATTCGTAAATTAGTAAATACCCTTATTGCTTCATTTCAAGACAAAATAGGTTAGAAAAGGCTGAGAAAGAGTGAAAATAATAATTATCGTTCCATTTCGTCCTTACCCGACGCGTAATAGAAAATTGCAAAAAAAAAAAAAAATTAAAAAATACCATTATGGCTTCTTTTCAATTCAAAATACGTAGGAGAAGGCCAAGAAAGAGAGAAAATGAAAATTATTGTTCCGATCCATTCCTACCCGACCCATAATTGAAAATTCCAAAAAAATAGCAACAATATTTGGAAAAGTAATAAATACCATTATGGCTTCATTTCAAGCCAAAATAGGTTGGAAATGGCTGAGAAAAAGAGCAAATAAAAATTATCGTTCCGTTTCGACCTTACCCGACGCGTAATAGAAAATTACAAAAAAATAGCAAAAAAATTTAAAAAATTAAAAAATACCGTTATGGCTTCTTTTCAATCCAAAATATGTAGGAGAAGGCCAAGAAAGAGAGAAAATGAAAATTATTGTTCTGAATCGTTATTACCCAACCCATAATTGAAAATTCCAAAATAATAGCCGCAAAATTCGTAAAAGTAATAAATACCCTTATGGCTTCATTTCAACCCAATATAGGCTGGAAAAGGCTGAGAAAGAGAGAAAATAAAAATTATCATTTCGTTTCGTCCTTACCCGACGCGTAATAGAAAATTACAAAAAAATAGCAAAAAAATTCAAACAATTAAAAAAATACCTTTATGGCTTCTTTTGAATCCAAAATACGTAGGGGAATGCCCAGAAAGAGAGAAAATGAAAATTATTTCTTGGATTCGTTCCTCCCCGACCTATAATTGAAAATTCCAAAAAAAATAGCAACAAAATCAGTAAAAGCAGTAAATACCCGTATGGCTTCATTTCAAGCCAAAATAGGTCAGAAAAGGCTGAGAAAGAGAGCAAATAAAAATTATCGTTCCGTTTCGACCTAACCCGACGCGTAATAGAAAATTACAAAAAAATAGCAAAAAAATTTAAAAAATTAAAAAATACCGTTATGGCTTCTTTTCAATCCAAAATATGTAGGAGAAGGCCAAGAAAGAGAGAAAATGAAAATTATTGTTCTGAATCGTTACTACCCAACCCATAATTGAAAATTCCAAAATAATAGCCGCAAAATTCGTAAAAGTAATAAATACCCTTATGGCTTCATTTCAACCCAATATAGGCTGGAAAAGACTGAGAAAGAGAGAAAATAAAAATTATCGTTTCGTTTCGTCCTTAACCAACGCATAATAGAAAATTCCAAAAAAATTGCAAAAAAAATTAAAAAAATTAAAAAATCCCTTTATGGCTTCATTTCAAGCCAAAATAAATTGGAAAATCACGAGACAGAGAGAAAATAAATATTTTCGTTCCCTTACCTCTTTACCCGTCGCGAAATAGAAAATTCAAAAAAAACAGCAAAAAAATTTAAAAAATTTAAAAATACCATTATGGCTTTATTTCAATCCAAAATCGGTTGGAAAATCATGAGACAGGGAGAAAATAAAAATTAACGTTCCCCTTCGTCCTTACCCGACACAAAATTGAAAATTCCAAAAAAATAGCAAAAAAATTAAAAATATTAAAAAATACTGTTATGGCTTATTTTCAATCCAAAATACGTTAGAGAAGGCCAAGAAAGAGAGAAAATGAAAATTATTGTTCCGATCCGTTCCTACCCTACCCATAATTGAAAAATCCAAAAAAATAGCAACAAAATTCGTAAAAGTGATAAATATCCTTATGGCTTCATTTGAAGCCAAAATAGGATGAAAAATGCTGAGAAAGAGAGAAAATAAAAATTATCGTTTCGTTTCGTCCTTACCCGACGTGTAATAGAAAATTTCAAAAAAATAGCAGAAAAAATTCAAAAAATTAAAAATTACCATTATGACGTTGTTTTAATCTATAATACGTAGGAGAAGGGCAAGAAAGAGAGAAAATAAAAATTATTGTTCCGATCCGTTCCTACCTGACCCATAAATGAAAATTCCAATAAAATAGCAACAAAATTCGTAAATTAATAAATAATCTTGTTGCCTCATTTCAAGACAAAATAGGTTTGAAAAGGCTGAGAAAGTGTGAAAAAAATAATTATCGTTCCGTTTCGTCCTTACCCGACGCGTAATAGAAAATTCCAAAAAAATTGCAAAAAAAAAAATTAAAAAATACCATTATGTCTTCTTTTCAATCCAAAATACGTAGGAGAGGGCCAAGAAAGAGAGAAAATGAAAATTATTTTTCTGATTCGTTCTTACCTGACCCATAATTGAAAATTCCAAAAAAATAGCAGCGAAATTCGTAAAAGTAATAAATACCCTTATGGCTTCATTTCAACCCAATATAGGTTGGAAAAGGCTGAGAAAGAGAGAAAATAAAAATCATCATTTCGTTTCGTCCTTACCCGACACGTAATAGAAAATTACAAAAAAATAGCAAAAAAATTAAAAAATACCATTATGGCTTCTTTTCAATGCAAAATACGTAGGAGAAGGCTAAGAAAGAGAGAAAATGAAAATTATTGTTATGATTCGTTCTTACCTGACCCATAATTGAAAATTCCAAAAATATAGCAGCAAAATTCGTAAAAGTAATAAATACCCTTATGGCTTCATTTCAACCCAAAATAGGTTGGAAAAGGCTGAGAAAGAGAGAAAATAAAAATTATCGTTTCGTTTCGTCCTTACCCGACGCATAATAGAAAATTCCAAAAAAATTCAAAAAAATTAAAAAATACCTTTATGGCTTCATTTCAAGCCAAAATAAGTTGGAAAATCATGAGACAGAAAGAAAATAAAAATTATCGTTCCCTTACGTCTTTACCCGACGTGTAATAAAAAATAAAAAAAAAAAACAGCAAAAAAATTGAAAAAATTTAAAAATACCATTATGGCTTTATTTCAATCCAAAATCGGTTGGAAAATCATGAGACAGGGAGAAAATAAAAATTATCGTTCCCTTTCGTCCTTACCCGACACAAAATTGAAAATTCCAAAAAAATAGCAAAAAAATTAAAAATATTAAAAAATACTGTTATGGCTTATTTTCAATCCAAAATACGTTGGAGAAGGCCAAGAAAGAGAGAAAATGAAAATTATTGTTCCGATCCGTTCCTACCCGACCCATAATTGAAAATTCCAAAAAAATAGCAACAATATTCGTAAAAGTAATAAATATCCTTACGGCTTCATTTCAAGCCAAAATAGGATGAAAAATGCTGAGAAAGAGAGAAAATAAAAATTATCGTTTCGTTTCGTCCTTACCCGACGTGTAATAGAAAATTTCAAAAAAATAGCAGAAAAAATTCAAAAAATTAAAAATTACCATTATGACGTTGTTTTAATCCATAATACGTAGGAGAAGGGCAAGAAAGAGAGAAAATAAAAATTATTGTTCCGATCCGTTCCTACCTGACCCATAAATGAAAATTCCAATAAAATAGCAACAAAATTCGTAAATTAATAAATAATCTTGTTGCCTCATTTCAAGACAAAATAGGTTTGAAAAGGCTGAGAAAGTGTGAAAAAAATAATTATCGTTCCGTTTCGTCCTTACCCGACGCGTAATAGAAAATTCCAAAAAAATTGCAAAAAAAAAAAATTAAAAAATACCATTATGTCTTCTTTTCAATCCAAAATACGTAGGAGAAGGCCAAGAAAGAGAGAAAATGAAAATTATTTTTCTGATTCGTTCTTACCTGACCCATAATTGAAAATTCCAAAAAAATAGCAGCGAAATTCGTAAAAGTAATAAATACCCTTATGGCTTCATTTCAACCCAATATAGGTTGGAAAAGGCTGAGAAAGAGAGAAAATAAAAATTATGATTTCGTTTCATCCTTACCCGACACGTAATAGAAAATTACAAAAAAATAACAAAAAAATTTAAAAAATTAGAAAATACCATTATGGCTTCTTTTCAATGCAAAATACGTAGGAGAAGGCTAAGAAAGAGAGAAAATGAAAATTATTGTTATGATTCGTTCTTACCTGACCCATAATTGAAAATTCCAAAAATATAGCAGCAAAATTCGTAAAAGTAATAAATTCCCTAATGGCTTCATTTCAACCCAAAATAGGTTGGAAAAGGCTGAGAAAGAGAGAAAATAAAAATTATCGTTTCGTTTCGTCCTTACCCGACGCGTAATAGAAAATTCCAAAAAATTTGCAAAAAAATTCAAAAAATTAAAAAATACCTTTATGGCTTCATTTCAAGCCAAAATAAGTTGGAAAATCATGAGACAGAGAGAAAATAAAAATTATCGTTCCGTTACGTCTTTACCCGACGTGTAATAAAAAATTAAAAAAAAAACAGCAAAAAAATTGAAAAAATTAAAAAATACCATTATGGCTTTATTTCTATCCAATATCGGTTGGAAAATCATGAGGCAGGGAGAAAATAAAAATTATCTTTCCTTTTCGTCCTTACCCGACACATAATTGAAAATTCCAAAAAAATAGCAAAAAAATTTAAAATATTAGAAAATACTGTTATGGCTTATTTTCAATCCAAAATACGTTGGAGAAGGCCAAGAAAGAGAGAAAATGAAAATTATTGTTCCGATCCGTTCCTACCCGACCCATAATTGAAAATTCCAAAAAAATAGCAACAAAATTCGTAAAAGTAATTGTAACGACCCAAGGAAAAGCGCTAGCCACATCTGCGCTATACCTCAAAAGGACTAATCATAATTGAGGCTCCTTGTAATTGTTAATAAAGCCCAGATCTACCCTGTAAATATCCGATGTGGGACTCATTACACACCCACACATATCACACAATCAGTCAAATTGGGGTATCACAATTTCCCCCACTTAAATCCCTAACTTCCTCGTTAGGGCCCACTTTGTGGGGCAGTGTCTCTGAGCCCACACGGGATTACCAGGCCGGCTCTGATACCATATTATGAAAATTATATGATTCTTTTAAGATAAACATATCTCTACTCTAAATAGATCTCTAAGTTCCTTTCAATTTGAATAAAAGTTCCAAGGCCCATTCGTTTAGATTAACCCCAATAACTGATTTTCCATTGATTATTAATTTCAACAAAATTCCAAGGCCCAAGTAGTCTCCAAAAATTTCAACAAGGGAAATCCACAATTTTGAGATTCACCATAGACCGTTGAATGCTAGCATCCGTTTAATTCTATACCTCAAACTTAAGTAGTGCATCCAAGGTTCCAATCCTTCCTAAGTCTAGAACTAATTTACAACATATGTGTGTATCACTATATCTTTTCTTCCTCAAGTTTTGTAAGGAAAAGAAATTCCAAAATCTCCATAAATAATCAATTGAGCATTGATATAAGGTTTTTCATAGAACCTCTATCTTAACTATAAATTATCTTCTCAAATAAGCAACATTTATTCACCTTTAATCTCTAAATGATTCTTGGATTGGAACTCATTGAAGAGATGTGTTCCTTATAATTACATAGCCTATGATGAAAACAAATCTCTAAGTATACATTGGCTAGAAGGGAACAGTCCATGAAGTATCTCAACCCCCTTTTTTTCTTTTTAATATACTTTGCAAAAACATAGTCCCAAGGAAAAGCGCAAGCCACATCTATGCTATACCTCAAAAGGACTAGTCACAATTGAGGTTCCTTGTAGTTGTTAATAAAGCCCAGATCTACCCAGTAAATACCCGATGTGGGACTCATTACACACCCACACACATCACACAATCAATCAAATTGGGGTATCACAGTAATAAATACCCTTACGGCTTCATTTCTAGCCAAAATAGATTGAAAAAGGCTGAGAAAGAGAGAAAATAAAAATTATCGTTTCGTTTCGTCCTTACCCGACGTGTAATAGAAAATTCCAAAAAAATAGCAAAAAAAATTCAAAAAATTAAAAATTACCATTACGACGTCTTTTTAATCCATAATACGTAGGAGAAGGGCAAGAAAGAGAGAAAATAAAAATTATTGTTCCGATCCGTTCCTACCCGACCCATAAATGAAAATTCCAAAAAAATAGCAACAAAATTCGTAAATTAATAAATACCCTTATTGCTTCATTTCAAGACAAAATAGGTTTGAAAAGGCTGAGAAAGGCCAAGAAAGAGAGAAAACGAAAATTATTGATCTGATTCGTTCTTACCCGACCCATAATTGAAAATTCCAAAAAAATAGCAGCAAAATTCGTAAAAGTAATAAATACCCTTATGGCTTCACTTCAATCCAATATAGGTTGGAAAAGACTGAGAAAGAGAGAAAATAAAAATTATCATTTCGTTTCGTCCTTACCCAACGCGTAATAGAAAATTACAAAAAAATAGCTAAAAAATTTAAAAAATTAAAAAATACCATTATGGCTTCTTTTCAATGCAAAATACGTAGGAGAAGGCCAAGAAAGAGAGAAAATGAAAATTATTGTTCTGATTCGTTCTTACCCGACCCATAATTGAAAATTCCAAAAAAATAGCAGCAAAATTTGTAAAAGTAATAAATACCCTTATGGCAAAATTATCGTTTCGTTTCGTCCTTATCCAACGCGTAATAGAAAATTCCAAAAAAATTGCAAAAAAATTCAAAAAATTAAAAAATATATTTATGACTTCATATCAAGCCAAAATAAGTTGGAAAATCATGAGACAGAGAGAAAATAAATATTTTTGTTCCGTTACCTCTTTACCCGACGGGTAATAGAAAATTCAAAAAAAACAGCAAAAAAATTGAAAAAATTCATAAGTACCATTATGGCTTTATTTCAATCCAAAATCGGTTGGAAAATCATGAGACAGGGAGAAAATAAAAATTATTGTTCCTTTTCGTCCTTACCCGACACATAATTGAAAATTCCAAAAAAATAGCAAAAAAATTAAAAATATTAAAAAATATTGTTATGGCTTATTTTCAATCCAAAATACGTTGGAGAAGGCCAAGAAAGAGAGAAAATGGAAATTATTGTTCCGATCCGTTCCTACCCGACCCATAATTGAAAATTCCAAAAAAATAGTAACAAAATTCGTAAAAGTAATAAATACCCTTATGGCTTCATTTAAAGACAAAATAGGTTGGAAAATGCAGAGAAAGAGTGAAAATAATAATTATCGTTTCGTTTCGTCCTTACCCGACGCGTAATAGAAAATTCCAAAAAAATAGCAAAAAAATTCAAAAAATTAAAAAAGACCATTATGGCTTCTTTTCAATCCAAAATAGGTTGGGGAAGGCAGGGAAAGAGATAAAACAGAAATTATGGTTCCGTTTTCTCATTACCCGAAGCGTAATCAAAAATTCCAAAAAAATAGCAAAAAAATTGAAAAAATTAAAAAAATACCATTATGGCATCCTTTCAAGCAAAAATAGATTGAAAAATAATGAGACAGAGAGAAAATAAAAATTATCGTTCCGTTTCATCCTTACCTGCCGCGAAATTTAAAAGTCCTAAAAAATAGCAAAAAAATTAAAAAAATTAAAAAATATCTTTACGGCTTCTTTTCAAGCCAAAAATAGGTTGGAAATCATGAAACTGAGAGAAAATAAAAATTATCGTTCCTTTTCATCCTTACCCGACACATAATTGAAAATTCCAAAAAAATAGCAAAAAAAATTCAAAAAATTAAAAATTACCATTATGGCGTCTTTTTAATCCATAATACATAGGAGAAGGGCAAGAAAGAGAGAAAATAAAAGTTATTGTTCCGATCCGTTCCTACCCGACCCATAATTGAAAATTCCAAAAAAATAGCAACAATATTTGGAAAAGTAATAAATACCATTATGCCTTCATTTCAAGCCAAAATGGGTTGGAAAAGGCTGAGAAAGAGAGAAAATAAAAACTATAATTTCGTTTCGTCCTTACCCGACGCGTAATAGAAAATTACAAAAAAATAGCAAAAAAATTCGAACAATTAAAAAAATACCTTTATGGCTTCTTTTGAATCCAAAATACGTAGGGGAATGCCAAGAAAGAGAGAAAATGAAAATTATTGTTCCGATTCGTTCCTCCCCGACCTATAATTGAAAATTCCAAAAAAATAGCAACAAAATCAGTAAAAGCAATAAAATACCCTTATGGCTTCATTTCAAGCCAAAATACGTTAGAAAAGGCTGAGAAAGAGAGCAAATAAAAATTATCGTTCCGTTTCGACCTTACCCAACGTGTAATAGAAAATTTCAAAAAAATAGCAAAAAAATTGATAAAAATAAAAAATACCAATATGGGTTTATTTCAATCCAAAATCGGTTTGAAAATCACGAGACAGATAGAATATAAAAATTATCGTTTCGTTTCGTCCTTACCCGACACCTAATAGAAAATTCAAAAAAAAAAGGAAAAAAATTTTAAAAATTAAAAGATACCATTATGGCATCTTTTCAAGCCAAAAATAGTTTGGGGAAGGCAGAGAAAGAGAGAAAATAAAAATTGTCGTTCCGTTCCATTCATACTCGATACGTAATAGAAAATTCCAAAAAAATAGCAAAAAAATTTAAGAAATACCATTATGGCTTCAAGTCAAGCCAAAATAGGTTGGAAAATGGTGACGCAGAGGGAAAATAAAAATTATCGTTTCGTTTCGTCCTTACCCGACACGTAATAGAAAATTCCAAAAAAATAGCAAAAAAATTAAAAAAATTGAAAAATACCATAATGGCTTCTTTTCAACCCGAAATACATTGGAGGAGGCCATGAAAGAGGGAAAATGAAAATTATTGTTCTGATCCGTTCCTACTCGACCCGTAATTGAAAATTCCAAAAAAATAATAACAAAATTCGTAAAAGTAATAAATCCCTTGATGGCTTCATTTCAAGCCAAAATAGGTTGGAAAAGGCTGAGAAAGAGCGAAAATAAAAATTATCATTTCGTTTCGTCCTTACCCGACGCGTAATAGAAAATTCCAAAAAAATAGCAAAAAAATCCAAAAAACTAAAAAATAGCATTACAGCTTCGTTTCAAGCAAAAATAGGTTGGAAAATGATGAGACAGATAGAAAATAAAAATTATAGTTCTGTTTCGTCCTTACCCGCCGTGAAACATAAAATTCCAAAAAAATACCAAAAAAATTCAAAAAATTAAAAAAATACCTTTATGGCTTCTTTTCAAACCAAAATAGGTTGGAAAATCATGAGACAGAGAGAAAATAAAAATTATCGTTCCGTTTCATCCTTACCCGAAACGTAATAGAAAATTCCAAAAAAATAGCAAAAAAATTAAAAATTACCATTATGGCTTCTTTTCAATCCAAAATACGTTGGAGAAGGACAAGAAAGAGAGAAAATGAAAATCATTGTTCCGATCCGTTCCTATTTGACCCATAATTGAAAATTCAAATAAAATAGCAACAAAATTTGTAAAAGTAATAAATACCCTTATGGCCTCATTTCAAACCAAAATAGGTTAGAAAAGGCTGAGAAAGAGAGAAAATAAAAATTATCGTTCCGTTTCATCCTTACCTGACACGTAATAGAAAACTCCAAAAAAATTAAAAGAAATTAAAAAAATACCATTATGGCTTTTTTCAAATCCAGAATACATTGGAGAAGGCCAAGAAAGAGAGAAAATGAAAATTATTGTTCCAATCCGTTCCCCGACCCATAATTGAAAATTCCAAAAAAATAGCAACAAAATTCGTAAATGTAATAAAAATTATTGTTCCATTTCGTCCTTACCCGACGCGTAATAGAAAATTCCAAAAAAATAGCAAAAAATTCAAAAAAAAATAAAAATTACCATTATGGCTTCTTTTCAATCCGAAATACGTTGGAGAAGGCCAAGAAAGAGAGAAAATGAAAATTATTGATCCAATCCGTTCCTACTCGACCCATAATTGAGAATTGCAAAAAAAAAGCGACAAAACTCGTAAATGTAATAAATACCCCTATTGCTTCATTTCAAGCCAAAATAGGTTGGAAAAGGCTGAGAAAAAGTGAAGATAAAAATTATCGTTTCGTTTCGTCCTTACCCGACGGGTAATAGGAAATTCCAAAAAAATAGCAAAAAAATTCAAACAATTAAAAAATACCTTTATGGCTTCTTTTGAATCCAAAATACGTAGGGGAATGCGAAGAAAGAAAGAAAATGAAAATTATTGTTTCGATTCGTTCCTACCCGTCTCATAATTGAAAATTCCAAAAAAATAGCAACAAAATTTGTAAAAGCAATAAGTACCCTTATGGCTCCATTTCAAGCCAAAATAGGTTAGAAAAAGCTGAGAAAGAGAGCAAATAAAAATTATCGTTCCGTTTCGTCCTTACTCGACAACTAATAGAAAATTCAAAAAAAATAGGAAAGAAATTTAAAAAATTAAAAGATACCATTATGGCATATTTTCAAGCCAAAATCGGTTGGGGAAGGCAGAGAAAGAGAGAAAATAAAAATTTTCGTTCCGCTCCGCTCATACCCGACGCGTAATAGAAAATATCAGAAAAAATAGCAAAAAAATTTGAAAAAGACCATTATGGCTTCAAGTCAAGCCAAAATAGGTTGGAAAACGATGAGACAGAGGGAAAATAAAAATTATCGTTTCGTTTCGTCCTTACCCGACTCATAATAGAAAATTCCAAAAAAAATAGCAAAAAAATTTTAAAAATTCAAAGATACCATCATGGCGTCTTTTAAAGCCAAAATAGGTTGGGGAAGGCAGAGAATGAGAGAAAATAAAAATTGTCGTTCCGTTCTGTTCCTACCCGACGCGTAATAGAAAATTTCAAAAAAATATCAAAAAATTGAAAATATTAAAAAAACGCCATTATGGCTTCAAGTCAAGCCAAAATAGGTTGTAAAATGATGAGACAGAGAGAAAATGAAAATTATCGTTCCGTTTCGTCCTTACCCGCTACTAAATATACAATTCCAAAAAAATAGCAAAAAAAATTAAAAAAAATTAAAAAATACCATTATGGCTTCTTTTCAATCCAAAATACATTGGAGAAGGCCAAGAAAGAGAAAAAATGAAAATTATTTTTCCAATCCGTTCCTACTCGACCCATAATTGAAAATTCAAAAAAAATAGTAATAAAATTCGTAAAAGTAATAAATACCCTTATGGCTTCATTTCAAGCCAAAATAAGTTAGAAAAGGCTGAGTAAGAGAGAAAATAAAAATTATTGTTTCGTTTCGTCCTTACCCGCCGCGTAATAGAAAAATCCAAAAAAAGGGCAAAAAAATTCGAAAAATTAAAAAATACCGTTATGATTTCTTTTGAATCCAAAATATGTAGGAGAAGGCCAAGAAAGAGAGAAAATGAAAATTATTGTTCCGATCCGTTCCTACTCAACCCATAATTGAAAATTAAAAAAAAAATAGCAACAAAATTCGTAAATGTAATAAATACCCATATGGCTTCATTTCAACCCAAAATTGGTTGGAAAAGGCTTAAAAAGAGAGAAAATAAAAATTATCGTTTCGTTTCGTCCTTACACGACGAGCAATTGAAAATTCAAAAAAAATAGAAAAAAAATTGAAAAAATTAAAAAATACCATTATGACTTTATTTCAATCCAAAATCGGATGGCAAATCATGAGACAGAGAGAAAATAAAAATTATCGTTCCGTTTCGTTCTTACCAGACACGTAATAGAAAATTCCTAAAATGTAGATAAAAATTAAAAATATTAAAAAATAATTATATGGCTTCTTTTTAATCCAAAATACGTTGGAAAAGGCCAAGAAAGAGAGAAAATTAAAATTATTGCTCCGATCCGTTCCTACCCAACCCATAATTGAAAATTCAAAAAAAATAGCAACAAAATTCGTAAAAGTAATAAATACCCTTATGGCTTCATTTCAAGGAAAAATAGGTTGAAAAATGCTGAGAAAGAGAGAAAATAAAAATTATCGTTTTGTTTCGTCCTTACACGACGAGCAATTGAAAATTCAAAAAAAATAGAAAAAAAATTGAAAAAATTAAAAAATACCATTATGACTTTATTTCAATCCAAAATCGGATGGCAAATCATGAGACAGAGAGAAAATAAAAATTATCGTTCCGTTTCGTCCTTACCAGACACGTAATAGAAAATTCCTAAAATGTAGATAAAAATTAAAAATATTAAAAAATAATTATATGGCTTCTTTTTAATCCAAAATACGTTGGAAAAGGCCAAGAAAGAGAGAAAATTAAAATTATTGCTCCGATCCGTTCCTACCCAACCCATAATTGAAAATTCAAAAAAAATAGCAAAAAAATTCGTAAAAGTAATAAATACCCTTATGGCTTCATTTCAAGGAAAAATAGGTTGAAAAATGCTGAGAAAGAGAGAAAATAAAAATTATCGTTTTGTTTCGTCCTTACCCGACGTGTAATAGAAAATTCCAAAAAAATAGCAAAAAAAATTCAAAAAATTAAAAATGGCTTCATTTATGGCGTCTTTTTAATCCATAATACGTAGAAGAAGGGCAAGAAAGAGAGAAAATAAAAATTATTGTTCCGATCCGTTTCTACCCGACGCATAAATGAAAATTCCAAAAAAATAGCAACAAAATTCGTAAATTAATAAATACCCTTATTGCTTCATTTCAAGACAAAATAGGTTGGAAAAGGCTAAGAAAGAGTGAAAATAATAATTATCGTTCCATTTCGTCCTTACCCGACGCGTAATAGAAAATTCCAAAAAAATAGCAAAAAAAAATTCAAAAAATTGAAAAATCCATTTTTGGCTTCTTTTCAATCCATAATACGTAGGTGAAGGGCCAGAAAGGGAGAAAATGAAAATTATTGTTCCGATTCGTTCCAACCCGACCCATAATTGAAAATTCCAAAAAAAATAGCAACAAAATTCTTAAAAGTAATAAATACGCTTATGGCACCATTTCAAGCCAAAATAGGTTGAAAAAGGCTGAGAAAGAGAAAAAATAAAAATTATCGTTTCGTTTCGTCCTTACCCGACGAGTAATCGAAAATTCCAAAAAAATAGAAAAAAAAATTCAAAAAACTAAAAAAATACCGTAATGGCTTCATTTCAATCCAAAATACGTTGGAGAAGGCCAAGAGAGAGAGAAAATGAAAGTTATTGTTCCGATCCGTTCCTACCCGACCCATAATTGAAAATTCCAAAAAAATAGCAACAATATTTGGAAAAGTAATAAATACCATTATGGCTTCATTTCAAGCCAAAATAGGTTGGAAAAGGCTGAGAAAGAGAGAAAATAAAAATTATCATTTCGTTTCGTCCTTACTCGACGGATAATAGAAAATTACAAAAAAATGGCAAAAAAATTTAAAAAATTAAAACAATACTGTATGGCTTCTTTTCAATCCAAAATATGTAGGAGAAGGCCAGGAAAGAGAGAAAATGAAAATTATTGTTCTGAATCGTTCTTACCCAACCCATAATTGAAAATTCCAAAAAAATAGCAGCAAAATTCGTAAATTAATAAATACCCTTATTGCTTCATTTCAAGACAAAATAGGTTGGAAAAGGCGGAGAAAGAGTGAAAATAATAATTATCGTTCCATTTCGTCCTTACCCGACTCGTAATAGAAAATTCCAAAAAAATAGCAAAAAAAAAATTCAAAAAATTTAAAAATACCTTTTTGGCTTCTTTTCAATCCATAATACGTAGGTGAAGGGCCAGAAAGGGAGAAAATGAAAATTATTGTTCCGATCCGTTCCAACCCGACCCATAATTGAAAATTCCTAAAAAAATTGCAACAAAATTCGTATAAGTAATAAATACGCTTATGGCACCATTTCAAGCCAAAATAGGTTGAAAAAGACTGAGAAAGAGAAAAAATAAAAATTATCGTTTCGTTTCGTCCTTACCCGACGAGTAATCGAAAATTCCAAAAAAATAGAAAAAAAAAATTCACAAAACTAAAAAAATTCCGTTATGGCTTCTTTTCAATCCAAAATACGTTGGAGAAGGCCAAGAGAGAGAGAAAATGAAAATTATTGTTCCGATCCGTTCCTACCCGACCCATAATTGAAAATTCCAAAAAAATAGCAACAATATTTGGAAAAGTAATAAATACCATTATGGCTTCATTTCAAGCCAAAGTAGGTTGGAAAAGGCTGAGAAAGAGAGAAAATAAAAATTATTATTTCGTTTCGTCCTTACCCGACGCATAATAGAAAATTACAAAAAAATAGCAAAAAAATTTAAAAAATTAAAACAATACTGTATGGCTTCTTTTCAATCCAAAATATGTAGGAGAAGGCCAGGAAAGAGAGAAAATGAAAATTATTGTTCTGAATCGTTCTTACCCAACCCATAATTGAAAATTCCAAAAAAATAGCAGCAAAATTCGTAAAAGTAATAAAGACCCTTATGGCTTCATCTCAACCCAATATAGGTTGGAAAAGGCTGAGAAAGAGAGAAAATAAAAATTATCGTTTCGTTTCGTCCTTATCCAACGCGTAATAGAAAATTCCAAAAAAATTGCAAAAAAATTCAAAAAATTAAAAAAATACATTTATGGCTTCATTTCAAGCCAAAATAAGTTGGAAAATTATGAGATAGAGGGAAAGTAACTATTTTCGTTCCGTTAGCTCTTTCCCCGACGGGTAATAGAAAATTCAAAAAAAACAGCAAAAAAATTGAAAAAATTCATAAATACCATTATGGCTTTATTTAAATCCAAAATCGGTTGGAAAATCATGAGATAGGGAGAAAATAAAAATTATTGTTCCTTTTCGTCCTTACCCGACAAAAAATTGAAAATTCCAAAAAAATAGCAAAAAAATTAAAAATATTAAAAAAATACTGTTATGGCTTATTTTCAATCCAAAATACGTTGGAGAAGGCCAAGAAAGAGAGAAAATGAAAATTATTGTTCCGATCCATTCCTACCCGACCCATAATTGAAAATTCAAAAAAAATAGCAACAAAATTCGTAAAAGTAATAAAACCCTTATGGCTTCATTTCAAGTGAAAATAGGTATAAAAAGGCTGGGAAAGAGAGAAAATAAAAATTATCGTTTCGTTTCGTCCTTACCCGACGTGTAATAGAAAATTTCAAAAAAATAGCAAAAAAAATTCAAAAAATTAAAAATTACCATTATGGCGTATTTTTAATCCATAATACATAGGAGAAGGGCAAGAAAGAGAGAAAATAAAAATTGTTGTTCCGATCCGTTCCTACCCGACCCATAAATGAAAATTCCAAAAAAATAGCAATAAAATTCGTAAATTAATAAATACCCTTATTGCTTCATTTCAAGACAAAATAGGTTTGAAAAGGCTTAGAAAGAGTGAAAATAATAATTATCGTTCCGTTTCGTCCTTACCCGACGCGTAATAGAAAGATTCAAAAAAATAGCAAAACAAAAAAATTTAAAAAATACCATTATGGCTTCTTTTCAATCCAAAATAGGTAGGAGAAGGCCAAGAAAGAGAGAAAATGAAAATTATTGCTCTGATTCCAAAAACAATAGCAAAAAAATTCAAAAAATTAAGAAAAACCTTTATGGCTTCATTTCAAGCAAAAATAGGTTGGAAAAGGCTGCGAAAGAGAGAAAATAAAAAATATCATTTCGTTTTCTCCTTACCCGACACGTAATAGAAAATTCCCAAAAAATAGCAAAAAAATTAAAAAAATTAAAAAAATACCATTATGACTTCTTTTCCATCCAAAATATGTAGGAGAAGGGAAAGAAAGCGAGAAAATGATAATTACTGTTCCGATCCGTTCCTACCCGACCCATTGTTGAAAATTCCAAAAAAAAAGCAACAAGATTCATAAAAGTAATAAATACCCTTATGGCTTCATTTCAAGCCAAAATAAGTTGGTAAAGGCTGAGAAAGAGAGAAAATAAAAATTAACGTTTCGTTTCGTCCTTAGCCGACGCGTAATAGAAAATTCCAAAAAAAAAAGCAATAAAAATGAAAAAAAATGAAAAAATACTGTTATGGCTTTATTACAATCCAAAATCGGTTGGGAAATCATGAGACAGAGAGAAAATAAAAATTATCGTTCCGTTCCGTCCTTACCAGGTACATAATTGAAAATTCCAAAAAAATAGCAAAAAAATTCAAAAAATTAAAAAATTCGTTTATGGCTTCATTTCAAGGCAAAATAGGTTGGAAAAGGCTGAGAAAGAGAGAAAATAAAAAGTATCGTTTCGTTTCGTACTTACCCGACTCGTAATAGAAAATTCCAAAAAAATAGCAAAACAATTGAAAAAATTAAAAAAATACCATTATGGCTATATTTCAATCCAAAATCGTTTGGAAAATCATGAGACAGAGAGAAAATAAAAATTATCATTCCCTTTCGTCCCTACTAGACACATAACTGAAAATTCCTAAAAAATAGCAAAAACATTCAAAAAATTAAAAAATTCCTTTATGGCTTCATTTCAAGGCAAAATAGGTTGGAAAAGGCTGAGAAAGAGAGAAAATAAAAACTATCGTTTCGTTTCGTCCTTACCCGACTCGTAATAGAAGATTCCAAAAAAATAGCAAAACAATCGAAAAAATTAAAAAAAATACCATAAGGGAAAAAGCACCTTTATGACTTCATTTAAACCCAAAATAGGTTGAAAAAAGCGGAGAAAACTCCAAAAAAATTGCAAAAAAATAAAAAAAAATAAAAAAAAATACCATTATGGCTTCGTTTCAGTCCAAAATACGTAGGAGAACGGTAAGAATGAGAGAAAATAAAAATTATTATTCCAATCCGTTCCTACCCGACTCGTAATTGAAAATTCCAAAAAAAATAGCAACAAAATTCTTGAAAGTAATAAAACCCTTATGGCTTCCTTTCAAGCCAAAATAGGTTGGAAAAGGCTGAAAAATAGAAAAACCAAAAATTATAGTTTCGTTTCGTCCTTACTCGACGCGTAATAGAAAATTCCAAAAAAATAGCTAAAAAATTCAAAAAATTAAAAAATACTGTTATGGCATCGATTCAAGCAAAAATAGGTTTGAAAATGATGGGACAGAGAGAAAATAAAAATTATCGTTCCACTTCGTCCTTACCCGACACGTAATATAAAATTCCAAAAAAATAGCAAAAAAACAAAAAAATACCATTATGGCTGTATTTCAATCCAAAATCAGGTGGAAAATCATGAGACAGAGAGAAAATAAAAATTATTGTTCCCTTTCGTCCTTACCAGACACATAATTGAAAATTCCAAAAAAGTAGCAAAAAAATTCAAAAAATTAAAAAATTCCGTTATGGCTTCATTTCAAGACAAAATAGGTAGGAAAAGGCTGAGAAAGAGCGAAAATAAAAAGTATCATTTCGTTTCGTCCTTAGCCGACAGGTAATATAAAATTCCAAAAAAATAGAAAAAAAATTAAAAAAATACCATTATGGCTTTATTTCAATCCAAAATCAGTTGGAAAATCATGAGACAGAGAGAAAATAAAAATTATCGTTCCCTTTCGTCCTTACCAGACACATAGGTTGGAAAAGACCGAAAAAGATAGGAAATAAAAAATATCGTTTCGTTTCGCTCTTACCCAACGCGTAACAGAAAATTCCAAAAAAATAGCAAAAAAATTCAAAAAATTAAAAAACAACTTTATGGCTTCATTTCAAGCCAATATAGGTTGGAAAAGGCTGAGAAAGAGAGAAAATAAAAAATATCGTTTCGTCTAGTCCTTACCCGACTCGTAATAGAAAATTCCAAAAAAATAGCAAAAAAATTCAAAAAATTAAAAAACACCTTAATGGCTTCATTTAAAGCCAAAATAGATTGGAGAAGGCTGAGAAAGAGAGAAAATAAAAATTATCGTTTCGTTTCGTCCATACCCAACACATAATAGAAAATTCAAAAAAAATAGCAAAAAAATTCAAAAAATTAAAAAACACCTTTATGGCTTCATTTCAAGCCAATATAGGTTGAAAAAGGCTGAGAAAGAGGGAAAATAAAAGATATCGTTTCGTCTCGTCCTTACCCGTCGCGTAATAGAAACTTCCAAAAAATAGCAAAAAAATTCAAAAAATTAAAAAACACCTTTATGGCTTCATTTCAAGCCAAAATAGGTTGGAAAAGGCTGAGAAAGAGAGAAAATAAAAAATATCGTTTCGTTTCGTCCTTACCCGACACGTAATAGAAAATTTCAAAAAAATAGCAAAGAAATTAAAAAAATCAAAAAATACCATTATGGCTTTATTTCAATCCAAAATCGGGTGGAAAATCATGAGATAGAGAGAAATTGAAAATTATCTTTCCTTTTCGTCCTTACCCGACACGTAATAGAAAACTCCAAAAAAATAGGAAAAAAATTAAATAAATACCATTATGGCTACTTTTCAATCCAAAATACATAGGAGAAGGGTAAGAAAGAGAGAAAATAAAAATTATTGTTCCGATCCGTTCCTACCTGACCCATAATTGAAAATTCCAAAAAAATAGCAACAAAATCCGTAAAAGTAATAAATACCCTTATGGCTTCATTTCTAGCCAAAATACGTTAGAAAGGCTAAGAAAGAGACAAAATAAAAATTATCGTTTCGTTCAATTCTTACCCGACGCGTAATAGAAAATTACAAAAAAATAGCAAAAAAATTTAAAAAAATTAAACAATACCATTATGGCTTTATTTCAATCCAAAATCGGTTGGAAAATCATGAGACAGAGAGAAAATAAAAATTATCGTTCCGTTTCGTCCTTACCAGACACATAATTGAAAATTTCAAAAAAGTAGCAAAAAAATTCAAAAAATTAAAAAATTCCTTTATGGCTTCATTTCAAGACAAAATAGGTAGGAAAAGGCTGAGAAAGAGCGAAAATAAAAAGTATCATTTCGTTTCGTCCTTACCCGACACGTAATATAAAATTCCAAAAAAATAGCCAAAAAATTAAAAAATACCATTATAGCTTTATTTCAATCCAAAATCGGTTGGAAAATCATGAGGCAGAGAGAAAATAAAAATTATCGTTCCCTTTCGTCCTTACCAGACACTTAATTGAAAATTCCAAAAAAATAGCAAAAAAATTCAAAAAATAAAAAAATTCCCTTATGGCTTCATTTAAAGCCAAAATAGATAGGAAAATGCTAAGAAAGAGAGAAAATAAAAATTATCGTTTCGTTTCATCCTTACCCGACGAGTAATAGAAAATTCCAAAACAATAGTAAAAAAATTCAACAAATTAAAAAACACCTTTATGACTTCATTTAAAGCCAAAATAGGTTGGAAAAGACCGAGAAAGATAGGAAATAAAAAATATCATTTCGTTTCGTTTTTACCCAACGCGTAACAGAAAATTCTAAAAAAATATCAAAAAAAATTCAAAAAATTAAAAAACACCTTTATGGCTTCATTTCAAGCCAAGTTGGAAAAGGCTGAGAAAGAGAGAAAATAAAAAATATCGATTCGTCCCGTCCTTACCCGACGCGTAATAGAAAATTAAAAAAAAAATAGCAAAAAAATTCAAAAAATTAAAAAACACCTTTATGGCTTCATTTAAAGCCAAAATAGATTGGAGAAGGCTGAGAAAGAGAGAAAATAAAAATTATCGTTTCGTTTCGTCCTTACCCGACGCGTAACAGAAAATTCAAAAAAAATAGCAAAAAAATTCAAAAAATTAAAAAACACCTTTATGGCTTCATTTCAAGCCAAGTTGGAAAAGGTAGAGAAAGAGGGAAAATAAAAAATATCGTTTCGTCTCGTCCTTACCCGACGCGTAATAGAAACTTCCAAAAAAATAGCAAAAGAATTCAAAAAATTAAAAAACACCTTTATGGCTTCATTTCAAGCCAAAATAGGTTGGAAAAGGCTGAGAAAGAGAGAAAGTAAAAAATATCGTTTCGTTTCGTCCTTACCCGACACGTAATAGAAAATTCCAAAAAAATAGCAAAGAAATTTAAAAAATCAAAAAATACCATTATGGCTCTATTTCAATCCAAAATCGGTTGGAAAAGCATGAGACAGAGAGAAAATGAAAATTATCTTTCCTTTTGGTCCTTACCCGACACGTTATAGAAAACTCCAAAAAAAAAGGAAAAAAATTAAAAAAATTAAATAAATACCATTATGACTTCTTTTCAATCCAAAATACATAGGAGAAGGGTAAGAAAGAGAGAAAATAAAAATTATTGTTCCGATCCGTTCCTACCCGACCCATAATTGAAAATTCCAAAATAATAGCAACAAAATCCGTAAAAGTAATAAATACCCTTATGGCTTCATTTCTAGCCAAAATACGTTAGAAAAGGCTAAGAAAGAGACAAAATAAAAATTATCGTTTCGTTTCGTCCTTACCCGACAAGTAATAGAAAATTTCAAAAAAATAGCAAAGAAATTTAAAAAATCAAAAAATACCATTATGGCTTTATTTCAATCCAAAATCGGGTGGAAAATCATGAGATAGAGAGAAATTGAAAATTATCTTTCCTTTTCGTCCTTACCCGACACGTAATAGAAAACTCCAAAAAAATAGGAAAAAAATTAAATAAATACCATTATGGCTTCTTTTCAATCCAAAATACATAGGAGAAGGGTAAGAAAGAGAGAAAATAAAAATTATTGTTCCGATCCGTTCCTACCTGACCCATAATTGAAAATTCCAAAAAAATAGCAACAAAATCCGTAAAAGTAATAAATACCCTTATGGCATCATTTCTAGCCAAAATACGTTAGAAAGGCTAAGAAAGAGACAAAATAAAAATTATCGTTTCGTTCCATTCTTACCCAACGCGTAATAGAAAATTACAAAAAAATAGCAAAAAAATTTAAAAAAATTAAACAATACCATTATGGCTTTATTTCAATCCAAAATCGGTTGGAAATCATGAGACAGAGAAAAAATAAAAATTATCGTTCCGTTTCGTCCTTACCAAACACATAATTGAAAATTCCAAAAAAATAGCAAAAAATTCAAAAAATTAAAAAATTCCTTTATAGCTTCATTTCAAGACAAAATCGGTAGGAAAAGGCTGAGAAAGAGCGAAAATAAAAAGTATCATTTCGTTTCGTCCTTACCCGGCTCGTAATAGAAAATTCCAAAAAAATAGCAAAACAATTGAAAAAATTAAAAAAATACCCATTATGGCTTTATTTCGATCCAAAATCGGTTGGAAAATCATGAGACAGAGAGAAAAGAAAAATTATCTTTCCCTTTCGTCCTTACCAGACACCAAATTGAAAATTTCAAAAAAGTAGCAAAAAAATTCAAAAAATTAAAAAATTCCTTTATGGCTTCATTTCAAGACAAAATAGGTAGGAAAAGGCTGAGAAAGAGCGAAAATAAAAAGTATCATTTCGTTTCGTCCTTACCCGACACGTAATATAAAATTCCAAAAAAATAGCCAAAAAATTAAAAAATACCATTATAGCTTTATTTCAATCCAAAATCGGTTGGAAAATCATGAGACAGAGAGAAAATAAAAATTATCGTTCCCTTTCGTCCTTACCAGACACTTAATTGAAAATTCCAAAAAAATAGCAAAAAAATTCCCTTATGGCTTTATTTAAAGCCAAAATAGATAGGAAAATGCTGAGAAAGAGAGAAAATAACAATTATCGTTTCGTTTCATCCTTACCCGACGAGTAATAGAAAATTCCAAAAAAATAGTAAAAAAATTCAAAAAATTAAAAAACACATTTATGACTTCATTTACAGCCAAAATAGGTTGGAAAAGACCGAGAAAGATAGGAAATAAAAAATATCATTTCGTTTCGTTTTTACCCAACGCGTAACAGAAAATTCCAAAAAAATATCAAAAAAATTCAAAAAATTAAAAAACACCTTTATGGCTTCATTTCAAGCCAAGTTGGAAAAGGCTGAGAAAGGGAGAAAATAAAAAATATCGATTCGTCTCGTCCTTACCCGACGCGTAATAGAAAATTCAAAAAAAATAGCAAAAAAATTTAAAAAATTAAAAAACACCTTTATGGCTTCATTTAAAGCCAAAATAGATTGGAGAAGGCTGAGAAAGAGAGAAAATAAAAATTATCGTTTCGTTTCGTCCTTACCCGACGCGTAACAGAAAATTAAAAAAAAATAGCAAAAAAATTCAAAAAATTAAAAAACACCTTTATGGCTTCATTTCAAGCCAAGTTGGAAAAGGCAGAGAAAGAGGGAAAATAAAAAATATCGTTTCGTCTTGTCCTTACCCGACGCGTAATAGAAACTTCCAAAAAAATAGCAAAAAAATTCAAAAAATTAAAAAACACCTTTATGGCTTCATTTCAAGCCAAAATAGGTTGGAAAAGGCTGAGAAAGAGAGAAAGTAAAAAATATCGTTTCATTTCGTCCTTACCCGACACGTAATAGAAAATTCCAAAAAAATAGCAAAGAAATTTAAAAAATCAAAAAATACCATTATGGCTCTATTTCAATCCAAAATCGGTTGGAAAAGCATGAGACAGAGAGAAAATGAAAATTATCTTTCCTTTTGGTCCTTACCCGACACGTTGTAGAAAACTCCAAAAAAAAAGGAAAAAAATTAAATAAATACCATTATGACTTCTTTTCAATCCAAAATACATAGGAGAAGGGTAAGAAAGAGAGAAAATAAAAATTATTGTTCCGATCCGTTCCTACCCGACCCATAATTGAAAATTCCAAAAAAATAGCAACAAAATCCGTAAAAGTAATAAATACCCTTATGGCTTCATTTCTAGCCAAAATACGTTAGAAAAGGCTAAGAAAGAGACAAAATAAAAATTATCGTTTCGTTCCGTCCTTACCTGACGCGTAATAGAAAATTACACAAAAATAGCAATAAAATTGAAAACAATTAAAAAATGCCATTATGGCTTTATTTCAATCCAAAATCGGTTGGAAATCATGAGACAGAGAGAAAATAAAAATTATCGTTCCGTTTCGTCCTTACCAAACACATAATTGAAAATTCCAAAAAAATAGCAAAAAATTCAAAAAATTAAAAAATTCCTTTATGGCTTCATTTCAAGACAAAATCGGTAGGAAAAGGCTGCGAAAGAGCGAAAATAAAAAGTATCATTTCGTTTCGTCCTTACCCGGCTCGTAATAGAAAATTCCAAAAAAATAGCAAAACAATTGAAAAAATTAAAAAAATACCCATTATGGCTTTATTTCGATCCAAAATCGGTTGGAAAATCATGAGACAGAGAAAAAATAAAAATTATCTTTCCCTTTCGTCCTTACCAGACATCTAATTGAAAATTCTAAAAAAATAGCAAAAAAATTCAAACAATAAAAAAATTCCCTTATGGCTTCATTTAAAGCAAAAATAGATTGGAAAAGGCTGAGAAAGAGAGAAAATAAAAATTATCGTTTCGTTCCGTCCTTACCCGACGCGTAATAGAAAATTACACAAAAATAGCAATAAAATTGAAAAAAATTAAAAAATGCCATTATGGCTTTATTTCAATCCAAAATCGGTTGGAAATCATGAGACAGAGAGAAAATAAAATTATCGTTCCGTTTCGTCCTTACCAAACACATAATTGAAAATTCCAAAAAAAAATAGCAAAAAATTCAAAAAATTAAAAAATTCCTTTATGGCTTCATTTCAAGACAAAATCGGTAGGAAAAGGCTGAGAAAGAGCGAAAATAAAAAGTATCATTTCGTTTCGTCCTTACCCGGCTCGTAATAGAAAATTCCAAAAAAATAGCAAAACAATTGAAAAAATTAAAAAAATACCCATTATGGCTTTATTTCGATCCAAAATCGGTTGGAAAATCATGAGACAGAGAGAAAATAAAAATTATCTTTCCCTTTCGTCCTTACCAGACATCTAATTGAAAATTCAAAAAAATAGCAAAAAAATTCAAACAATAAAAAAATTCCCTTATGGCTTCATTTAAAGCAAAAATAGATTGGAAAAGGCTGAGAAAGAGAGAAAATAAAAATTATCGTTTCGCTCCGTCCTTACCCGACGCGTAATAGAAAATTACACAAAAATAGCAATAAAATTGAAAAAAATTAAAAATGCCATTATGGCTTTATTTCAATCCAAAATCGGTTGGAAATCATGAGACAGAGAGAAAATAAAAAATTATCGTTCCGTTTCGTCCTTACCAAACACATAATTGAAAATTCCAAAAAAATAGCAAAAAATTCAAAAATTAAAAATTTCCTTTATGGCTTCATTTCAAGACAAAATCGGTAGGAAAAGGCTGAGAAAGAGCGAAATAAAAAGTATCATTTCGTTTCGTCCTTACCCGGCTCGTAATAGAAAATTCCAAAAAAATAGCAAAACAATTGAAAAAATTAAACAAATATCCATTATGGCTTTATTTAGATCCAAAATCGGTTGGAAAATCATGAGACAGAGAGAAAATAAAAATTATCTTTCCCTTTCGTCCTTACCAGACACCAAATTGAAAATTCTAAAAAAATAGCAAAAAAATTCAAAAAATAAAAAAATTCCCTTATGGCTTCATTTAAAGCCAAAATAGATTGGAAAAGGCTGAGAAAGAGAGAAAATAAAAATTATCGTTTCGTTTCGTCCTTGCCCGACGCGTAATAGAAAATTCCAAAAAAATAGCAAAAAAATTTAAAAAATTAAAAACGCCTTTATGGCGTCATTTCAAGCCAAAATAGGTTGGAAAAGACCGAGAAAGAGGGAAAATAAAAAATATCGTTTCGTTTCGTTCTTACCCGACGCGTAATAGAAAATTCCAAAAAAATAGCAAAAAAATTCAAAAAATTAAAAAAACTCCTTTATGGCTTCATTTCAAGTCAATATAGGTTGGAAAAGGTTGAGAAAGAGAAAAAAAAAAAAATATCGTTTCGTTTCATCCTTACCCGACGCGTAATAGAAAGTTCCAAAAAAATAGCAAAAAAATTCAAAAATTTAAAAAACACCTTTATGGCTTCATTTCAAGCCAATATAGGTTGGAAAAGGCGGAGAAAGAGAGAAAATAAAAAAATATCGTTTCGTCTTGTCCTTACCCGACGGGTAATAGAAAATTCCAAAAAAATAGCAAAAAAATTCAAAAAATTAAAAACACCCCTATGGCTTCATTTCAAGCCAAAATAGGTTGGAAAAGGCTGAGAAAGAGAGAAAATAGAAATTATCGTTTCGTTCCGTCCTTACCCGACGCGTAATAGAAAATTACACAAAAATAGCAATAAAATTGAAAAAAATTAAAAAATGCCATTATGGCTTTATTTCAATCCAAAATCGGTTGGAAATCATGAGACAGAGAGAAAATAAAAAATTATCGTTCCGTTTCGTCCTTACCAAACACATAATTGAAAATTCCAAAAAAATAGCAAAAAATTCAAAGAATTAAAAATTTCTTTTATGGCTTCATTTCAAGACAAAATCGGTAGGAAAAGGCTGAGAAAGAGCGAAAATAAAAAGTATCATTTCGTTTCGTCCTTACCCGGCTCGTAATAGAAAATTCCAAAAAAATAGCAAAACAATTGAAAAAATTAAACAAATATCCATTATGGCTTTATTTAGATCCAAAATCGGTTGGAAAATCATGAGACGGAGAGAAAATAAAAATTATCTTTCCCTTTCGTCTTTACCAGACACCTAATTGAAAATTCTAAAAAAATAGCAAAAAAATTCAAAAATAAAAAAAATTCCCTTATGGCTTCATTTAAAGCCAAAATAGATTGGAAAAGGCTGAGATAGAGAGAAAATAAAAATTATCGTTTCGTTCTGTTCTTACCCGACGCGTAATAGAAAATTACACAAAAATAGCAATAAAATTGAAAAAAATTAAAAAGTGCCATTATGGCTTTATTTCAATCCAAAATTGGTTGGAAATCATGAGACAGAGAGAAAATGAAAATTATCTTTCCTTTTGGTCCTTACCCGACACGTTATAGAAAACTCCAAAAGAAAAGGAAAAAAATTAAATAAATTAAATAAATACCATTATGACTTCTTTTCAATCCAAAATACGTAGGAGAAGGGTAAGAAAGAGAGAAAATAAAAATTATTGTTCCGATCCGTTCCTACCCGACCCATAATTGAAAATTCCAAAAAAATAACAAAAAATCCGTAGAAGTAATAAATACCCTTATGGCTTCATTTCTAGCCAAAATAGGTTAGAAAAGGTTAAGAAAGAGAAAAAATAAAAATTATCGTTTCGTTCTGTCCTTACCCGACGCGTAATAGAAAATTACACAAAAATAGCAATAAAATTGAAAAAAATTAAAAAATGCCATTATGGCTTTATTTCAATCCAAAATCGGTTGGAAATCATGAGACAGAGAGAAAATGAAAATTATCTTTCCTTTTGGTCCTTACCCGACACGTTATAGAAAACTCCAAAAAAAAAGGAAAAAAATTAAAAAATTAAATAAATACCATTATGACTTCTTTTCAATCCAAAATACATAGGAGAAGGGTAAGAAAGAGAGAAAATAAAAATTATCGTTTCGTTTCGTCCTTACCCGACACGTAATAGAAAATTCCAAAAAAATAGCAAAGAAATTTAAAAAATCAAAAAATACCATTATGGCTCTATTTCAATCCAAAATCGGCTGGAAAAGCATGAGACAGGGAGAAAATGAAAATTATCTTTCCTTTTGGTCCTTACCCGCCACGTTATAGAAAACTCCAAAAAAAAAGGAAAAAAATTAAAAAAATTAAATAAATACCATTATGACTTCTTTTCAATCCAAAATACATAGGAGAAGGGTAAGAAAGAGAGAAAATAAAAATTATTGTTCCGATCCGTTCCTACCCGACCCATAATTGAAAATTCCAAAAAAATAACAAAAAATCCGTAGAAGTAATAAATACCCTTATGGCTTCATTTCTAGCCAAAATAGGTTAGAAAAGGTTAAGAAAGAGAAAAAATAAAAATTATCGTTTCGTTCTGTCCTTACCCGACGCGTAATAGAAAATTACACAAAAATAGCAATAAAATTGAAAAAAATTAAAAAATGCCATTATGGCTTTATTTCAATCCAAAATCGGTTGGAAATCATGAGACAGAGAGAAAATGAAAATTATCTTTCCTTTTGGTCCTTACCCGACACGTTATAGAAAACTCCAAAAAAAAAGGAAAAAAATTAAAAAATTAAATAAATACCATTATGACTTCTTTTCAATCCAAAATACATAGGAGAAGGGTAAGAAAGAGAGAAAATAAAAATTATCGTTTCGTTTCGTCCTTACCCGACACGTAATAGAAAATTCCAAAAAAATAGCAAAGAAATTTAAAAAATCAAAAAATACCATTATGGCTCTATTTCAATCCAAAATCGGTTGGAAAAGCATGAGACAGAGAGAAAATGAAAATTATCTTTCCTTTTGGTCCTTACCCGCCACGTTATAGAAAACTCCAAAAAAAAAGGAAAAAAATTAAAAAAATTAAATAAATACCATTATGACTTCTTTTCAATCCAAAATACATAGGAGAAGGGTAAGAAAGAGAGAAAATAAAAATTATTGTTCCGATCCGTTCCTACCCGACCCATAATTGAAAATTACAAAAAAAGAGCAACAAAATCCGTAAAAGTAATAAATACCCTTATGGCTTCATTTCTAGCCAAAATACGTTAGAAAAGGCTAAGAAAGAGACAAAATAAAAATTATCGTTTCGTTCCGTCCTTACCTGACGCGTAATAGAAAATTACACAAAAATAGCAATAAAATTGAAAAAAATTAAAAAATGCCATTTTGGCTTTATTTCAATCCAAAATCGGTTGGAAATCATGAGACAGAGAGAAAATAAAAATTATCGTTCCGTTTCGTCCTTACCAAACACATAATTGAAAATTCCAAAAAAATAGCAAAAAATTCAAAAAATTAAAAAATTCCTTTATGGCTTCATTTCAAGACAAAATCGGTAGGAAAAGGCTGAGAAAGAGCGAAAATAAAAAGTATCATTTCGTTTCGTCCTTACCTGGCTCGTAACAGAAAATTCCCAAAAAATAGCAAAACAATTGAAAAAATTAAAAAAATACCCATTATGGCTTTATTTCGATCCAAAATCGGTTGGAAAATCATGAGACAGAGAGAAAATAAAAATTATCTTTCCCTTTCGTCCTTACCAGACACCTAATTGAAAATTCTAAAAAAATAGCAAAAAAATTCAAAAAATAAAAAAACTCCCTTATGGCTTCATTTAAAGCAGAAATAGATTGGAAAAGGCTGAGAAAGAGAGAAAATAAAAATTATCGTTTCGTTCCGTCCTTACCCGACGCGTAATAGAAAATTACACAAAAATAGCAATAAAATTGAAAAAAATTAAAAAATGCCATTATGGCTTTATTTCAATCAAAAATCGGTTGGAAATCATGAGACAGAGAGAAAATAAAAAATTATCGCTCCGTTTCGTCCTTACCAAACTCATAATTGAAAATTCCAAAAAAATAGCAAAAAATTCAAAAAATTAAAAATTTCCTTTATGGCTTCATTTCAAGACAAAATCAGTAGGAAAAGGTTGAGAAAGAGCGAAAATAAAAAGTATCATTTCGTTTCGTCCTTACCCGGCTCGTAATAGAAAATTCCAAAAAAATAGCAAAACAATTGAAAAAATTAAACAAATATCCATTGTGGCTTTATTTAGATCCAAAATTGGTTGGAAAATCATGAGACAGAGAGAAAATAAAAATTATCTTTCCCTTTCGTCCTTACCAGACACCTAATTGAAAATTCTAAAAAAATAGCAAAAAAATTCAAAAAATTAAAAAAACTCCTTTATGGCTTCATTTCAAGTCAATATAGGTTGGAAAAGTTTGAGAAAGAGAAAAAATAAAAAATATCGTTTCGTTTCATCCTTACCCGACGCGTAATAGAAAGTTCCAAAAAAATAGCAAAAAAATTCAAAAATTTAAAAAACACCTTTATGGCTTCATTTCAAGCCAATATAGGTTGGAAAAGGCGGAGAAAGAGAGAAAATAAAAAAATATCGTTTCGTCTTGTCCTTACCCGACGGGTAATAGAAAATTCCAAAAAAATAGCAAAAAAATTCAAAAAATTAAAAACACCCCTATGGCTTCATTTCAAGCCAAAATAGGTTGGAAAAGGCTGAGAAAGAGAGAAAATAGAAATTATCGTTTCGTTCCGTCCTTACCCGACGCGTAATAGAAAATTACACAAAAATAGCAATAAAATTGAAAAAAATTAAAAAATGCCATTATGGCTTTATTTCAATCCAAAATCGGTTGGAAATCATGAGACAGAGAGAAAATAAAAAATTATCGTTCCGTTTCGTCCTTACCAAACACATAATTGAAAATTCCAAAAAAATAGCAAAAAATTCAAAGAATTAAAAATTTCTTTTATGGCTTCATTTCAAGACAAAATCGGTAGGAAAAGGCTGAGAAAGAGCGAAAATAAAAAGTATCATTTCGTTTCGTCCTTACCCGGCTCGTAATAGAAAATTCCAAAAAAATAGCAAAACAATTGAAAAAATTAAACAAATATCCATTATGGCTTTATTTAGATCCAAAATCGGTTGGAAAATCATGAGACGGAGAGAAAATAAAAATTATCTTTCCCTTTCGTCTTTACCAGACACCTAATTGAAAATTCTAAAAAAATAGCAAAAAAATTCAAAAAATAAAAAAAATTCCCTTATGGCTTCATTTAAAGCCAAAATAGATTGGAAAAGGCTGAGATAGAGAGAAAATAAAAATTATCGTTTCGTTCTGTTCTTACCCGACGCGTAATAGAAAATTACACAAAAATAGCAATAAAATTGAAAAAAATTAAAAAGTGCCATTATGGCTTTATTTCAATCCAAAATTGGTTGGAAATCATGAGACAGAGAGAAAATGAAAATTATCTTTCCTTTTGGTCCTTACCCGACACGTTATAGAAAACTCCAAAAGAAAAGGAAAAAAATTAAATAAATTAAATAAATACCATTATGACTTCTTTTCAATCCAAAATACGTAGGAGAAGGGTAAGAAAGAGAGAAAATAAAAATTATTGTTCCGATCCGTTCCTACCCGACCCATAATTGAAAATTCCAAAAAAATAACAAAAAATCCGTAGAAGTAATAAATACCCTTATGGCTTCATTTCTAGCCAAAATAGGTTAGAAAAGGTTAAGAAAGAGAAAAAATAAAAATTATCGTTTCGTTCTGTCCTTACCCGACGCGTAATAGAAAATTACACAAAAATAGCAATAAAATTGAAAAAAATTAAAAAATGCCATTATGGCTTTATTTCAATCCAAAATCGGTTGGAAATCATGAGACAGAGAGAAAATGAAAATTATCTTTCCTTTTGGTCCTTACCCGACACGTTATAGAAAACTCCAAAAAAAAAGGAAAAAAATTAAAAAATTAAATAAATACCATTATGACTTCTTTTCAATCCAAAATACATAGGAGAAGGGTAAGAAAGAGAGAAAATAAAAATTATCGTTTCGTTTCGTCCTTACCCGACACGTAATAGAAAATTCCAAAAAAATAGCAAAGAAATTTAAAAAATCAAAAAATACCATTATGGCTCTATTTCAATCCAAAATCGGCTGGAAAAGCATGAGACAGGGAGAAAATGAAAATTATCTTTCCTTTTGGTCCTTACCCGCCACGTTATAGAAAACTCCAAAAAAAAAGGAAAAAAATTAAAAAAATTAAATAAATACCATTATGACTTCTTTTCAATCCAAAATACATAGGAGAAGGGTAAGAAAGAGAGAAAATAAAAATTATTGTTCCGATCCGTTCCTACCCGACCCATAATTGAAAATTCCAAAAAAATAACAAAAAATCCGTAGAAGTAATAAATACCCTTATGGCTTCATTTCTAGCCAAAATAGGTTAGAAAAGGTTAAGAAAGAGAAAAAATAAAAATTATCGTTTCGTTCTGTCCTTACCCGACGCGTAATAGAAAATTACACAAAAATAGCAATAAAATTGAAAAAAATTAAAAAATGCCATTATGGCTTTATTTCAATCCAAAATCGGTTGGAAATCATGAGACAGAGAGAAAATGAAAATTATCTTTCCTTTTGGTCCTTACCCGACACGTTATAGAAAACTCCAAAAAAAAAGGAAAAAAATTAAAAAATTAAATAAATACCATTATGACTTCTTTTCAATCCAAAATACATAGGAGAAGGGTAAGAAAGAGAGAAAATAAAAATTATCGTTTCGTTTCGTCCTTACCCGACACGTAATAGAAAATTCCAAAAAAATAGCAAAGAAATTTAAAAAATCAAAAAATACCATTATGGCTCTATTTCAATCCAAAATCGGTTGGAAAAGCATGAGACAGAGAGAAAATGAAAATTATCTTTCCTTTTGGTCCTTACCCGCCACGTTATAGAAAACTCCAAAAAAAAAGGAAAAAAATTAAAAAAATTAAATAAATACCATTATGACTTCTTTTCAATCCAAAATACATAGGAGAAGGGTAAGAAAGAGAGAAAATAAAAATTATTGTTCCGATCCGTTCCTACCCGACCCATAATTGAAAATTACAAAAAAAGAGCAACAAAATCCGTAAAAGTAATAAATACCCTTATGGCTTCATTTCTAGCCAAAATACGTTAGAAAAGGCTAAGAAAGAGACAAAATAAAAATTATCGTTTCGTTCCGTCCTTACCTGACGCGTAATAGAAAATTACACAAAAATAGCAATAAAATTGAAAAAAATTAAAAAATGCCATTTTGGCTTTATTTCAATCCAAAATCGGTTGGAAATCATGAGACAGAGAGAAAATAAAAATTATCGTTCCGTTTCGTCCTTACCAAACACATAATTGAAAATTCCAAAAAAATAGCAAAAAATTCAAAAAATTAAAAAATTCCTTTATGGCTTCATTTCAAGACAAAATCGGTAGGAAAAGGCTGAGAAAGAGCGAAAATAAAAAGTATCATTTCGTTTCGTCCTTACCTGGCTCGTAACAGAAAATTCCCAAAAAATAGCAAAACAATTGAAAAAATTAAAAAAATACCCATTATGGCTTTATTTCGATCCAAAATCGGTTGGAAAATCATGAGACAGAGAGAAAATAAAAATTATCTTTCCCTTTCGTCCTTACCAGACACCTAATTGAAAATTCTAAAAAAATAGCAAAAAAATTCAAAAAATAAAAAAACTCCCTTATGGCTTCATTTAAAGCAGAAATAGATTGGAAAAGGCTGAGAAAGAGAGAAAATAAAAATTATCGTTTCGTTCCGTCCTTACCCGACGCGTAATAGAAAATTACACAAAAATAGCAATAAAATTGAAAAAAATTAAAAAATGCCATTATGGCTTTATTTCAATCAAAAATCGGTTGGAAATCATGAGACAGAGAGAAAATAAAAAATTATCGCTCCGTTTCGTCCTTACCAAACTCATAATTGAAAATTCCAAAAAAATAGCAAAAAATTCAAAAAATTAAAAATTTCCTTTATGGCTTCATTTCAAGACAAAATCAGTAGGAAAAGGTTGAGAAAGAGCGAAAATAAAAAGTATCATTTCGTTTCGTCCTTACCCGGCTCGTAATAGAAAATTCCAAAAAAATAGCAAAACAATTGAAAAAATTAAACAAATATCCATTGTGGCTTTATTTAGATCCAAAATTGGTTGGAAAATCATGAGACAGAGAGAAAATAAAAATTATCTTTCCCTTTCGTCCTTACCAGACACCTAATTGAAAATTCTAAAAAAATAGCAAAAAAATTCAAAAAATTAAAAAAACTCCTTTATGGCTTCATTTCAAGTCAATATAGGTTGGAAAAGTTTGAGAAAGAGAAAAAATAAAAAATATCGTTTCGTTTCATCCTTACCCGACGCGTAATAGAAAGTTCCAAAAAAATAGCAAAAAAATTCAAAAATTTAAAAAACACCTTTATGGCTTCATTTCAAGCCAATATAGGTTGGAAAAGGCGGAGAAAGAGAGAAAATAAAAAAATATCGTTTCGTCTTGTCCTTACCCGACGGGTAATAGAAAATTCCAAAAAAATAGCAAAAAAATTCAAAAAATTAAAAACACCCCTATGGCTTCATTTCAAGCCAAAATAGGTTGGAAAAGGCTGAGAAAGAGAGAAAATAGAAATTATCGTTTCGTTCCGTCCTTACCCGACGCGTAATAGAAAATTACACAAAAATAGCAATAAAATTGAAAAAAATTAAAAAATGCCATTATGGCTTTATTTCAATCCAAAATCGGTTGGAAATCATGAGACAGAGAGAAAATAAAAAATTATCGTTCCGTTTCGTCCTTACCAAACACATAATTGAAAATTCCAAAAAAATAGCAAAAAATTCAAAGAATTAAAAATTTCTTTTATGGCTTCATTTCAAGACAAAATCGGTAGGAAAAGGCTGAGAAAGAGCGAAAATAAAAAGTATCATTTCGTTTCGTCCTTACCCGGCTCGTAATAGAAAATTCCAAAAAAATAGCAAAACAATTGAAAAAATTAAACAAATATCCATTATGGCTTTATTTAGATCCAAAATCGGTTGGAAAATCATGAGACGGAGAGAAAATAAAAATTATCTTTCCCTTTCGTCTTTACCAGACACCTAATTGAAAATTCTAAAAAAATAGCAAAAAAATTCAAAAAATAAAAAAAATTCCCTTATGGCTTCATTTAAAGCCAAAATAGATTGGAAAAGGCTGAGATAGAGAGAAAATAAAAATTATCGTTTCGTTCTGTTCTTACCCGACGCGTAATAGAAAATTACACAAAAATAGCAATAAAATTGAAAAAAATTAAAAAGTGCCATTATGGCTTTATTTCAATCCAAAATTGGTTGGAAATCATGAGACAGAGAGAAAATGAAAATTATCTTTCCTTTTGGTCCTTACCCGACACGTTATAGAAAACTCCAAAAGAAAAGGAAAAAAATTAAATAAATTAAATAAATACCATTATGACTTCTTTTCAATCCAAAATACGTAGGAGAAGGGTAAGAAAGAGAGAAAATAAAAATTATTGTTCCGATCCGTTCCTACCCGACCCATAATTGAAAATTCCAAAAAAATAACAAAAAATCCGTAGAAGTAATAAATACCCTTATGGCTTCATTTCTAGCCAAAATAGGTTAGAAAAGGTTAAGAAAGAGAAAAAATAAAAATTATCGTTTCGTTCTGTCCTTACCCGACGCGTAATAGAAAATTACACAAAAATAGCAATAAAATTGAAAAAAATTAAAAAATGCCATTATGGCTTTATTTCAATCCAAAATCGGTTGGAAATCATGAGACAGAGAGAAAATGAAAATTATCTTTCCTTTTGGTCCTTACCCGACACGTTATAGAAAACTCCAAAAAAAAAGGAAAAAAATTAAAAAATTAAATAAATACCATTATGACTTCTTTTCAATCCAAAATACATAGGAGAAGGGTAAGAAAGAGAGAAAATAAAAATTATCGTTTCGTTTCGTCCTTACCCGACACGTAATAGAAAATTCCAAAAAAATAGCAAAGAAATTTAAAAAATCAAAAAATACCATTATGGCTCTATTTCAATCCAAAATCGGCTGGAAAAGCATGAGACAGGGAGAAAATGAAAATTATCTTTCCTTTTGGTCCTTACCCGCCACGTTATAGAAAACTCCAAAAAAAAAGGAAAAAAATTAAAAAAATTAAATAAATACCATTATGACTTCTTTTCAATCCAAAATACATAGGAGAAGGGTAAGAAAGAGAGAAAATAAAAATTATTGTTCCGATCCGTTCCTACCCGACCCATAATTGAAAATTCCAAAAAAATAACAAAAAATCCGTAGAAGTAATAAATACCCTTATGGCTTCATTTCTAGCCAAAATAGGTTAGAAAAGGTTAAGAAAGAGAAAAAATAAAAATTATCGTTTCGTTCTGTCCTTACCCGACGCGTAATAGAAAATTACACAAAAATAGCAATAAAATTGAAAAAAATTAAAAAATGCCATTATGGCTTTATTTCAATCCAAAATCGGTTGGAAATCATGAGACAGAGAGAAAATGAAAATTATCTTTCCTTTTGGTCCTTACCCGACACGTTATAGAAAACTCCAAAAAAAAAGGAAAAAAATTAAAAAATTAAATAAATACCATTATGACTTCTTTTCAATCCAAAATACATAGGAGAAGGGTAAGAAAGAGAGAAAATAAAAATTATCGTTTCGTTTCGTCCTTACCCGACACGTAATAGAAAATTCCAAAAAAATAGCAAAGAAATTTAAAAAATCAAAAAATACCATTATGGCTCTATTTCAATCCAAAATCGGTTGGAAAAGCATGAGACAGAGAGAAAATGAAAATTATCTTTCCTTTTGGTCCTTACCCGCCACGTTATAGAAAACTCCAAAAAAAAAGGAAAAAAATTAAAAAAATTAAATAAATACCATTATGACTTCTTTTCAATCCAAAATACATAGGAGAAGGGTAAGAAAGAGAGAAAATAAAAATTATTGTTCCGATCCGTTCCTACCCGACCCATAATTGAAAATTACAAAAAAAGAGCAACAAAATCCGTAAAAGTAATAAATACCCTTATGGCTTCATTTCTAGCCAAAATACGTTAGAAAAGGCTAAGAAAGAGACAAAATAAAAATTATCGTTTCGTTCCGTCCTTACCTGACGCGTAATAGAAAATTACACAAAAATAGCAATAAAATTGAAAAAAATTAAAAAATGCCATTTTGGCTTTATTTCAATCCAAAATCGGTTGGAAATCATGAGACAGAGAGAAAATAAAAATTATCGTTCCGTTTCGTCCTTACCAAACACATAATTGAAAATTCCAAAAAAATAGCAAAAAATTCAAAAAATTAAAAAATTCCTTTATGGCTTCATTTCAAGACAAAATCGGTAGGAAAAGGCTGAGAAAGAGCGAAAATAAAAAGTATCATTTCGTTTCGTCCTTACCTGGCTCGTAACAGAAAATTCCCAAAAAATAGCAAAACAATTGAAAAAATTAAAAAAATACCCATTATGGCTTTATTTCGATCCAAAATCGGTTGGAAAATCATGAGACAGAGAGAAAATAAAAATTATCTTTCCCTTTCGTCCTTACCAGACACCTAATTGAAAATTCTAAAAAAATAGCAAAAAAATTCAAAAAATAAAAAAACTCCCTTATGGCTTCATTTAAAGCAGAAATAGATTGGAAAAGGCTGAGAAAGAGAGAAAATAAAAATTATCGTTTCGTTCCGTCCTTACCCGACGCGTAATAGAAAATTACACAAAAATAGCAATAAAATTGAAAAAAATTAAAAAATGCCATTATGGCTTTATTTCAATCAAAAATCGGTTGGAAATCATGAGACAGAGAGAAAATAAAAAATTATCGCTCCGTTTCGTCCTTACCAAACTCATAATTGAAAATTCCAAAAAAATAGCAAAAAATTCAAAAAATTAAAAATTTCCTTTATGGCTTCATTTCAAGACAAAATCAGTAGGAAAAGGTTGAGAAAGAGCGAAAATAAAAAGTATCATTTCGTTTCGTCCTTACCCGGCTCGTAATAGAAAATTCCAAAAAAATAGCAAAACAATTGAAAAAATTAAACAAATATCCATTGTGGCTTTATTTAGATCCAAAATTGGTTGGAAAATCATGAGACAGAGAGAAAATAAAAATTATCTTTCCCTTTCGTCCTTACCAGACACCTAATTGAAAATTCTAAAAAAATAGCAAAAAAATTCAAAAAATTAAAAAAACTCCTTTATGGCTTCATTTCAAGTCAATATAGGTTGGAAAAGTTTGAGAAAGAGAAAAAATAAAAAATATCGTTTCGTTTCATCCTTACCCGACGCGTAATAGAAAGTTCCAAAAAAATAGCAAAAAAATTCAAAAATTTAAAAAACACCTTTATGGCTTCATTTCAAGCCAATATAGGTTGGAAAACGCGGCGAAAGAGAGAAAATAAAAAAATATCGTTTCGCCTTGTCCTTACCCGACGGGTAATAGAAAATTCCAAAAAAATAGCAAAAAAATTTAAAAAATTAAAAACACCTCTATGGCTTCATTTCAAGCCAAAATAGGTTGAAAAAGGCTGAGAAAGAGAGAAAATAAAAAATATCGTTTCGTTTCGTCCTTACCCGACACGTAATAGAAAATTCCAAAAAAATAGCAAAGAAATTGAAAAAATCAAAAAATACCATTATGGCTTTATTTGAAGCCAAAATCGGGTGGAAAATCATGAGATAGAGAGAAAATGAAAATTATCTTTACTTTTGGTCCTTACGCGACACGTAATAGAGAACTCGAAAAAAATAGGAAAAAAATTAAAAAAAATACCATTACGGCTTCTTTTCAATCCAAATTACGTAGGGGAAGGGTAAGAAAGAGAGAAAATAAAAATTATTGTTCCGATCCGTTCCTACCCGACCCATAATTGAAAATTCCAAAAAAATAGCAACAAAATCCGTAAAAGTAATAAATACCCTTATGGCTTCATTTCTAGCCTAAATACGTTAGAAAAGGCTAAGAAAGGGACAAAATAAAAATTATCGTTTCGTTCTGTCCTTACCCGACGCGTAATAGAAAATTACACAAAAATAGCAATAAAATTGAAAAAAATTAAAAAATGCCATTCTGGCTAGAAAATGCCCTTATGGCTTCATTTCTAGCCAAAATAGGTTAGAACATGCTGTGAATGGGAGAAAATAAAAATTATCGTTTCATTTCGTCCTTACCCGACGCGTAATAGAAAATTTCAAAAAAATAGCAACAAAATTCAAAAAAATTAAAAAAATACCATTATGGCATCGATTCAACCAAAAATAGGATGTAAAATGATGAGACAAAGAGAAAATAAAAATTATCCTTCTGTTTCGTCCTTACCCGACGCATAACATAAAATTCCAAAAAAATAGCAAAAAGATTAAAAAAAATACCATTATGGGTTCTTTTCAATGCAAAATACGTAGGAGAAGGGAAAGAAAGACAGAATATAAAAATTATTGTTCCGATCCGTTCCTACCCGACCCATAATTGAAAATTCAAAAAAAATAGCAACAAAATTCATAAAAGTAATAAACACCCGTATGGCTTCATTTCTGGCCAAAATAGGTTAGAAAAGGCTGAGAAAGAGAGAAAATAAAAATTATCGTATCGTTTCGTCCTTACCAGACACGTAATTGTAAATTCCAAAAAAATAGCAAAACAATTCAAAAAATTAAAA
The DNA here is from genome assembly GCA_035136125.1 of Quercus rubra. Lineage (NCBI taxonomy): Eukaryota > Viridiplantae > Streptophyta > Magnoliopsida > Fagales > Fagaceae > Quercus > Quercus rubra. The sequence continues at coordinate 58,676 of JAXUIC010000015.1, forward strand.
AATTCCTTTACGGCTTCATTTCAAGACAAAATAGGGTGGAAAAGGGTGCGAAAGAGAGAAAATAACAAGTATCGTTTCGTTTCGTCCTTACCCGACTCGTAATATAAAATTCCAAAAAAATAGCAAAACAATTGAAAAAATTAAAAAAAATACCATTATGGCTTTATTTCAATCCAAAATCGGTAGGAAAATCATGAGACACAGAGAAAATAAAAATTATCGTTCCCTTTCGTCCTTACCAGACACATAATTGAAAATTTCAAAAAAATAGGAAAAAAATTCAAAAAATTAAAAAATTCCTTTTTGGCTTCATTTCAAGCCAAAATAGGTTGGAAAAGGCTTAGAAAGAGAGAAAATAAAAAATATCGTTTCGTTTCGTCCTTACCCGACACGTAATAGAAAATTCCAAAAAAATAGCAAAAAAATTCAAAAAATTAAAAAATACCATGATGGCTTCATTTGAAGCAAAATTAGGGTGGAAAATGATGAGACAGAGAGAAAATAAAAATTATCCTTCTGTTTCGTCCTTACCCGAAGCATAACATAAAATTCCAAAAAAATAGCAAAAAGATTAAAAAAAATACCATTATGGGTTCTTTTCAATGCAAAATACGTAGGAGAAGGGGAAGAAAGACAGAATATAAAAATTATTGTTCCGATCCGTTCCTACCCGACCCATAATTGAAAATTCAAAAAAAATAGCAACAAAATTCATAAAAATAATAAACACCCTTATGGCTTCATTTCTAGCCAAAATAGGTTAGAAAAGGCTGAGAAAGAGAGAAAATAAAAATTATCGTATCGTTTCGTCCTTACCAGACACGTAATTGTAAATTCCAAAAAAATAGCAAAACAATTCAAAAAATTAAAAAATTCCTTTACGGCTTCATTTCAAGACAAAATAGGGTGGAAAAGGGTGCGAAAGAGAGAAAATAACAAGTATCGTTTCGTTTCGTCCTTACCCGACTCGTAATATAAAATTCCAAAAAAATAGCAAAACAATTGAAAAAATTAAAAAAAAAAAACCATTATGGCTTTTTTTCAATCCAAAATCGGTAGGAAAATCATGAGACAGAGCGAAAATAAAAATTATCCTTCCCTTTCGTCCTTACCAGACACATAATTGAAAATTTCAAAAAAATAGCAAAAAAATTCAAAAAATTAAAAAATTCCTTTTTGGCTTCATTTCAAGCCAAAATAGGTTGGAAAAGGCTTAGAAAGAGAGAAAATAAAAAATATCGTTTCGTTTCGTCCTTACCCGACACGTAATAGAAAATTCCAAAAAAATAGCAAAAAAATTCAAAAAATTAAAAAATACCATGATGGCTTCATTTCAAGCAAGAATAGGTTGGAAAATGATGAGACAAAGATAAAATAAAAATTATCTTTCTGTTTCGTCCTTACCCGACGCATAACATAAAATTCCAAAAAAATAGCAAAAAGATTAAAAAAATACCATTATGGGTTCTTTTCAATGAAAAATACGTAGGAGAAGGGAAAGAAAGACAGAATATAAAAATTATTGTTCCGATGTGTTCCTACCCGACCCATAATTGAAAATTCAAAAAAAATAGCAACAAAATTCATAAAAGTAATAAACACCCTTATGTCTTCATTTCTAGCCAAAATAGGTCAGAAAATGCTGAGAAAGAGAGAAAATAAAAATTATCGTATCGTTTCGTCCTTACCAGACACGTAATTGTAATTTCCAAAAAAATAGCAAAACAATCCAAAAAATTAAAAAATTCCTTTACGGCTTCATTTCAGGACAAAATAGGGTGGAAAAGGGTGCGAAAGAGAGAAAATAACAAGTATCGTTTCGTTTCGTCCTTACCCGACTCGTAATAAGCAATTCCAAAAAAAAAGCAAAACAATTGAAAAAATTAAAAAAAATACCATTATGGCTTTATTTCAATCCAAAATCGGTAGGAAAATCATGAGACAGAGGGAAAATAAAAATTATCGTTCCCTTTCGTCCTTACCAGACACATAATTGAAAATTTCAAAAAAATAGCAAAAAAATTCAAAAAATTAAAAAATTCCTTTATGGCTTCATTTCAAGACAAAATCAGTAGGAAAAGGTTGAGAAAGAGCGAAAATAAAAAGTATCATTTCGTTTCGTCCTTACCCGGCTCGTAACAGAAAATTCCCAAAAAATAGCAAAACAATTGAAAAAATTAAAAAAATACCCATTATGGCTTTATTTCGATCCAAAATCGGTTGGAAAATCATGAGACAGAGAGAACATAAAAATTATCTTTCCCTTTCGTCCTTACCAGACACCTAATTGAAAATTCTAAAAAAATAGCAAAAAAATTCAAAAAATAAAAAAACTCCCTTATGGCTTCATTTAAAGCAGAAATAGATTGGAAAAGGCTGAGAAAGAGAGAAAATAAAAATTATCGTTTCGTTCCGTCCTTACCCGACGCGTAATAGAAAATTACACAAAAATAGCAATAAAATTGAAAAAAATTAAAAAATGCCATTATGGCTTTATTTCAATCAAAAATCGGTTGGAAATCATGAGACAGAGAGAAAATAAAAAATTATCGCTCCGTTTCGTCCTTACCAAACTCATAATTGAAAATTCCAAAAAAATAGCAAAAAATTCAAAAAATTAAAAATTTCCTTTATGGCTTCATTTCAAGACAAAATCAGTAGGAAAAGGTTGAGAAAGAGCGAAAATAAAAAGTATCATTTCGTTTCGTCCTTACCCGGCTCGTAATAGAAAATTCCAAAAAAATAGCAAAACAATTGAAAAAATTAAACAAATATCCATTGTGGCTTTATTTAGATCCAAAATTGGTTGGAAAATCATGAGACAGAGAGAAAATAAAAATTATCTTTCCCTTTCGTCCTTACCAGACACCTAATTGAAAATTCTAAAAAAATAGCAAAAAAATTCAAAAAATTAAAAAAACTCCTTTATGGCTTCATTTCAAGTCAATATAGGTTGGAAAAGTTTGAGAAAGAGAAAAAATAAAAAATATCGTTTCGTTTCATCCTTACCCGACGCGTAATAGAAAGTTCCAAAAAAATAGCAAAAAAATTCAAAAATTTAAAAAACACCTTTATGGCTTCATTTCAAGCCAATATAGGTTGGAAAACGCGGCGAAAGAGAGAAAATAAAAAAATATCGTTTCGCCTTGTCCTTACCCGACGGGTAATAGAAAATTCCAAAAAAATAGCAAAAAAATTTAAAAAATTAAAAACACCTCTATGGCTTCATTTCAAGCCAAAATAGGTTGAAAAAGGCTGAGAAAGAGAGAAAATAAAAAATATCGTTTCGTTTCGTCCTTACCCGACACGTAATAGAAAATTCCAAAAAAATAGCAAAGAAATTGAAAAAATCAAAAAATACCATTATGGCTTTATTTGAAGCCAAAATCGGGTGGAAAATCATGAGATAGAGAGAAAATGAAAATTATCTTTACTTTTGGTCCTTACGCGACACGTAATAGAGAACTCGAAAAAAATAGGAAAAAAATTAAAAAAAATACCATTACGGCTTCTTTTCAATCCAAATTACGTAGGGGAAGGGTAAGAAAGAGAGAAAATAAAAATTATTGTTCCGATCCGTTCCTACCCGACCCATAATTGAAAATTCCAAAAAAATAGCAACAAAATCCGTAAAAGTAATAAATACCCTTATGGCTTCATTTCTAGCCTAAATACGTTAGAAAAGGCTAAGAAAGGGACAAAATAAAAATTATCGTTTCGTTCTGTCCTTACCCGACGCGTAATAGAAAATTACACAAAAATAGCAATAAAATTGAAAAAAATTAAAAAATGCCATTCTGGCTAGAAAATGCCCTTATGGCTTCATTTCTAGCCAAAATAGGTTAGAACATGCTGTGAATGGGAGAAAATAAAAATTATCGTTTCATTTCGTCCTTACCCGACGCGTAATAGAAAATTTCAAAAAAATAGCAACAAAATTCAAAAAAATTAAAAAAATACCATTATGGCATCGATTCAACCAAAAATAGGATGTAAAATGATGAGACAAAGAGAAAATAAAAATTATCCTTCTGTTTCGTCCTTACCCGACGCATAACATAAAATTCCAAAAAAATAGCAAAAAGATTAAAAAAAATACCATTATGGGTTCTTTTCAATGCAAAATACGTAGGAGAAGGGAAAGAAAGACAGAATATAAAAATTATTGTTCCGATCCGTTCCTACCCGACCCATAATTGAAAATTCAAAAAAAATAGCAACAAAATTCATAAAAGTAATAAACACCCGTATGGCTTCATTTCTGGCCAAAATAGGTTAGAAAAGGCTGAGAAAGAGAGAAAATAAAAATTATCGTATCGTTTCGTCCTTACCAGACACGTAATTGTAAATTCCAAAAAAATAGCAAAACAATTCAAAAAATTAAAAAATTCCTTTACGGCTTCATTTCAAGACAAAATAGGGTGGAAAAGGGTGCGAAAGAGAGAAAATAACAAGTATCGTTTCGTTTCGTCCTTACCCGACTCGTAATATAAAATTCCAAAAAAATAGCAAAACAATTGAAAAAATTAAAAAAAATACCATTATGGCTTTATTTCAATCCAAAATCGGTAGGAAAATCATGAGACACAGAGAAAATAAAAATTATCGTTCCCTTTCGTCCTTACCAGACACATAATTGAAAATTTCAAAAAAATAGGAAAAAAATTCAAAAAATTAAAAAATTCCTTTTTGGCTTCATTTCAAGCCAAAATAGGTTGGAAAAGGCTTAGAAAGAAAGAAAATAAAAAATATCGTTTCGTTTCGTCCTTACCCGACACGTAATAGAAAATTCAAAAAAAATAGCAAAAAAATTCAAAAAATTAAAAAATACCATGATGGCTTCATTTGAAGCAAAATTAGGGTGGAAAATGATGAGACAGAGAGAAAATAAAAATTATCCTTCTGTTTCGTCCTTACCCGAAGCATAACATAAAATTCCAAAAAAATAGCAAAAAGATTAAAAAAAATACCATTATGGGTTCTTTTCAATGCAAAATACGTAGGAGAAGGGAAAGAAAGACAGAATATAAAAATTATTGTTCCGATCCGTTCCTACCCGACCCATAATTGAAAATTCAAAAAAAATAGCAACAAAATTCATAAAAATAATAAACACCCTTATGGCTTCATTTCTAGCCAAAATAGGTTAGAAAAGGCTGAGAAAGAGAGAAAATAAAAATTATCGTATCGTTTCGTCCTTACCAGACACGTAATTGTAAATTCCAAAAAAATAGCAAAACAATTCAAAAAATTAAAAAATTCCTTTACGGCTTCATTTCAAGACAAAATAGGGTGGAAAAGGGTGCGAAAGAGAGAAAATAACAAGTATCGTTTCGTTTCGTCCTTACCCGACTCGTAATATAAAATTCCAAAAAAATAGCAAAACAATTGAAAAAATTAAAAAAAAAAAACCATTATGGCTTTTTTTCAATCCAAAATCGGTAGGAAAATCATGAGACAGAGCGAAAATAAAAATTATCCTTCCCTTTCGTCCTTACCAGACACATAATTGAAAATTTCAAAAAAATAGCAAAAAAATTCAAAAAATTAAAAAATTCCTTTTTGGCTTCATTTCAAGCCAAAATAGGTTGGAAAAGGCTTAGAAAGAGAGAAAATAAAAAATATCGTTTCGTTTCGTCCTTACCCGACACGTAATAGAAAATTCCAAAAAAATAGCAAAAAAATTCAAAAAATTAAAAAATACCATGATGGCTTCATTTCAAGCAAGAATAGGTTGGAAAATGATGAGACAAAGATAAAATAAAAATTATCTTTCTGTTTCGTCCTTACCCGACGCATAACATAAAATTCCAAAAAAATAGCAAAAAGATTAAAAAAATACCATTATGGGTTCTTTTCAATGAAAAATACGTAGGAGAAGGGAAAGAAAGACAGAATATAAAAATTATTGTTCCGATGTGTTCCTACCCGACCCATAATTGAAAATTCAAAAAAAATAGCAACAAAATTCATAAAAGTAATAAACACCCTTATGTCTTCATTTCTAGCCAAAATAGGTCAGAAAATGCTGAGAAAGAGAGAAAATAAAAATTATCGTATCGTTTCGTCCTTACCAGACACGTAATTGTAATTTCCAAAAAAATAGCAAAACAATCCAAAAAATTAAAAAATTCCTTTACGGCTTCATTTCAGGACAAAATAGGGTGGAAAAGGGTGCGAAAGAGAGAAAATAACAAGTATCGTTTCGTTTCGTCCTTACCCGACTCGTAATAAGCAATTCCAAAAAAAAAGCAAAACAATTGAAAAAATTAAAAAAAATACCATTATGGCTTTATTTCAATCCAAAATCGGTAGGAAAATCATGAGACAGAGGGAAAATAAAAATTATCGTTCCCTTTCGTCCTTACCAGACACATAATTGAAAATTTCAAAAAAATAGCAAAAAAATTCAAAAAATTAAAAAATTCCTTTATGGCTTCATTTCAAGACAAAATCAGTAGGAAAAGGTTGAGAAAGAGCGAAAATAAAAAGTATCATTTCGTTTCGTCCTTACCCGGCTCGTAACAGAAAATTCCCAAAAAATAGCAAAACAATTGAAAAAATTAAAAAAATACCCATTATGGCTTTATTTCGATCCAAAATCGGTTGGAAAATCATGAGACAGAGAGAACATAAAAATTATCTTTCCCTTTCGTCCTTACCAGACACCTAATTGAAAATTCTAAAAAAATAGCAAAAAAATTCAAAAAATAAAAAAACTCCCTTATGGCTTCATTTAAAGCAGAAATAGATTGGAAAAGGCTGAGAAAGAGAGAAAATAAAAATTATCGTTTCGTTCCGTCCTTACCCGACGCGTAATAGAAAATTACACAAAAATAGCAATAAAATTGAAAAAAATTAAAAAATGCCATTATGGCTTTATTTCAATCAAAAATCGGTTGGAAATCATGAGACAGAGAGAAAATAAAAAATTATCGCTCCGTTTCGTCCTTACCAAACTCATAATTGAAAATTCCAAAAAAATAGCAAAAAATTCAAAAAATTAAAAATTTCCTTTATGGCTTCATTTCAAGACAAAATCAGTAGGAAAAGGTTGAGAAAGAGCGAAAATAAAAAGTATCATTTCGTTTCGTCCTTACCCGGCTCGTAATAGAAAATTCCAAAAAAATAGCAAAACAATTGAAAAAATTAAACAAATATCCATTGTGGCTTTATTTAGATCCAAAATTGGTTGGAAAATCATGAGACAGAGAGAAAATAAAAATTATCTTTCCCTTTCGTCCTTACCAGACACCTAATTGAAAATTCTAAAAAAATAGCAAAAAAATTCAAAAAATTAAAAAAACTCCTTTATGGCTTCATTTCAAGTCAATATAGGTTGGAAAAGTTTGAGAAAGAGAAAAAATAAAAAATATCGTTTCGTTTCATCCTTACCCGACGCGTAATAGAAAGTTCCAAAAAAATAGCAAAAAAATTCAAAAATTTAAAAAACACCTTTATGGCTTCATTTCAAGCCAATATAGGTTGGAAAACGCGGCGAAAGAGAGAAAATAAAAAAATATCGTTTCGCCTTGTCCTTACCCGACGGGTAATAGAAAATTCCAAAAAAATAGCAAAAAAATTTAAAAAATTAAAAACACCTCTATGGCTTCATTTCAAGCCAAAATAGGTTGAAAAAGGCTGAGAAAGAGAGAAAATAAAAAATATCGTTTCGTTTCGTCCTTACCCGACACGTAATAGAAAATTCCAAAAAAATAGCAAAGAAATTGAAAAAATCAAAAAATACCATTATGGCTTTATTTGAAGCCAAAATCGGGTGGAAAATCATGAGATAGAGAGAAAATGAAAATTATCTTTACTTTTGGTCCTTACGCGACACGTAATAGAGAACTCGAAAAAAATAGGAAAAAAATTAAAAAAAATACCATTACGGCTTCTTTTCAATCCAAATTACGTAGGGGAAGGGTAAGAAAGAGAGAAAATAAAAATTATTGTTCCGATCCGTTCCTACCCGACCCATAATTGAAAATTCCAAAAAAATAGCAACAAAATCCGTAAAAGTAATAAATACCCTTATGGCTTCATTTCTAGCCTAAATACGTTAGAAAAGGCTAAGAAAGGGACAAAATAAAAATTATCGTTTCGTTCTGTCCTTACCCGACGCGTAATAGAAAATTACACAAAAATAGCAATAAAATTGAAAAAAATTAAAAAATGCCATTCTGGCTAGAAAATGCCCTTATGGCTTCATTTCTAGCCAAAATAGGTTAGAACATGCTGTGAATGGGAGAAAATAAAAATTATCGTTTCATTTCGTCCTTACCCGACGCGTAATAGAAAATTTCAAAAAAATAGCAACAAAATTCAAAAAAATTAAAAAAATACCATTATGGCATCGATTCAACCAAAAATAGGATGTAAAATGATGAGACAAAGAGAAAATAAAAATTATCCTTCTGTTTCGTCCTTACCCGACGCATAACATAAAATTCCAAAAAAATAGCAAAAAGATTAAAAAAAATACCATTATGGGTTCTTTTCAATGCAAAATACGTAGGAGAAGGGAAAGAAAGACAGAATATAAAAATTATTGTTCCGATCCGTTCCTACCCGACCCATAATTGAAAATTCAAAAAAAATAGCAACAAAATTCATAAAAGTAATAAACACCCGTATGGCTTCATTTCTGGCCAAAATAGGTTAGAAAAGGCTGAGAAAGAGAGAAAATAAAAATTATCGTATCGTTTCGTCCTTACCAGACACGTAATTGTAAATTCCAAAAAAATAGCAAAACAATTCAAAAAATTAAAAAATTCCTTTACGGCTTCATTTCAAGACAAAATAGGGTGGAAAAGGGTGCGAAAGAGAGAAAATAACAAGTATCGTTTCGTTTCGTCCTTACCCGACTCGTAATATAAAATTCCAAAAAAATAGCAAAACAATTGAAAAAATTAAAAAAAATACCATTATGGCTTTATTTCAATCCAAAATCGGTAGGAAAATCATGAGACACAGAGAAAATAAAAATTATCGTTCCCTTTCGTCCTTACCAGACACATAATTGAAAATTTCAAAAAAATAGGAAAAAAATTCAAAAAATTAAAAAATTCCTTTTTGGCTTCATTTCAAGCCAAAATAGGTTGGAAAAGGCTTAGAAAGAAAGAAAATAAAAAATATCGTTTCGTTTCGTCCTTACCCGACACGTAATAGAAAATTCAAAAAAAATAGCAAAAAAATTCAAAAAATTAAAAAATACCATGATGGCTTCATTTGAAGCAAAATTAGGGTGGAAAATGATGAGACAGAGAGAAAATAAAAATTATCCTTCTGTTTCGTCCTTACCCGAAGCATAACATAAAATTCCAAAAAAATAGCAAAAAGATTAAAAAAAATACCATTATGGGTTCTTTTCAATGCAAAATACGTAGGAGAAGGGAAAGAAAGACAGAATATAAAAATTATTGTTCCGATCCGTTCCTACCCGACCCATAATTGAAAATTCAAAAAAAATAGCAACAAAATTCATAAAAATAATAAACACCCTTATGGCTTCATTTCTAGCCAAAATAGGTTAGAAAAGGCTGAGAAAGAGAGAAAATAAAAATTATCGTATCGTTTCGTCCTTACCAGACACGTAATTGTAAATTCCAAAAAAATAGCAAAACAATTCAAAAAATTAAAAAATTCCTTTACGGCTTCATTTCAAGACAAAATAGGGTGGAAAAGGGTGCGAAAGAGAGAAAATAACAAGTATCGTTTCGTTTCGTCCTTACCCGACTCGTAATATAAAATTCCAAAAAAATAGCAAAACAATTGAAAAAATTAAAAAAAAAAAACCATTATGGCTTTTTTTCAATCCAAAATCGGTAGGAAAATCATGAGACAGAGCGAAAATAAAAATTATCCTTCCCTTTCGTCCTTACCAGACACATAATTGAAAATTTCAAAAAAATAGCAAAAAAATTCAAAAAATTAAAAAATTCCTTTTTGGCTTCATTTCAAGCCAAAATAGGTTGGAAAAGGCTTAGAAAGAGAGAAAATAAAAAATATCGTTTCGTTTCGTCCTTACCCGACACGTAATAGAAAATTCCAAAAAAATAGCAAAAAAATTCAAAAAATTAAAAAATACCATGATGGCTTCATTTCAAGCAAGAATAGGTTGGAAAATGATGAGACAAAGATAAAATAAAAATTATCTTTCTGTTTCGTCCTTACCCGACGCATAACATAAAATTCCAAAAAAATAGCAAAAAGATTAAAAAAATACCATTATGGGTTCTTTTCAATGAAAAATACGTAGGAGAAGGGAAAGAAAGACAGAATATAAAAATTATTGTTCCGATGTGTTCCTACCCGACCCATAATTGAAAATTCAAAAAAAATAGCAACAAAATTCATAAAAGTAATAAACACCCTTATGTCTTCATTTCTAGCCAAAATAGGTCAGAAAATGCTGAGAAAGAGAGAAAATAAAAATTATCGTATCGTTTCGTCCTTACCAGACACGTAATTGTAATTTCCAAAAAAATAGCAAAACAATCCAAAAAATTAAAAAATTCCTTTACGGCTTCATTTCAGGACAAAATAGGGTGGAAAAGGGTGCGAAAGAGAGAAAATAACAAGTATCGTTTCGTTTCGTCCTTACCCGACTCGTAATAAGCAATTCCAAAAAAAAAGCAAAACAATTGAAAAAATTAAAAAAAATACCATTATGGCTTTATTTCAATCCAAAATCGGTAGGAAAATCATGAGACAGAGGGAAAATAAAAATTATCGTTCCCTTTCGTCCTTACCAGACACATAATTGAAAATTTCAAAAAAATAGCAAAAAAATTCAAAAAATTAAAAAATTCCTTTTTGGCTTCATTTCAAGCCAATATAGGTTGGAAAAGGCTAAGAAAGAGAGAAAATAAAAAATATCGTTTCGTTTCGTCCTTACCCGACTCGTAATTGAAAATTCCAAAAAAATAGCAAAACTATTGAAAAAATTAAAAAAATACCGTTATGGCTTTATTTCAATCCAAAATCGGAAGGAAAATCATGAGACACAGAGAAAATAAAAATTATCGTTCCCTTTCGTCCTTACCAGACACATAATTGAAAATTTCAAAAAAATAGCAAAAAAATTAAAAAAATTAAAAAATTCCTTTTTGGCTTCATTTCAAGCCAAAATAGGTTCGAAAATGCTTAGAAAGAGAGAAAATAAAAAATATCGTTTCGTTTCGTCCTAACCCGACACGTAATAGAAAATTCCGAAAAAATAGCAAAAAAATTAAAAAAATTAAAAAATACCATGATGGTTTCATTTGAAGCAAATATAGGTTGGAAAATGATGAGACAGAGAGAAAACAAAAATTATCCTTCTGTTTCGTCCTTACCCGACGCATAATATAAAATTCCAAAAAAATAGCAAAAAGATTAAAAGAAATACCATTATGGGTTCTTTTCAATGCAAAATACGTAGGAGAAGGGTAAGAAAGACAGAATATAAAAATTATTGTTCCGATCCGTTCCTACCCGACCCATAATTGAAAATTCAAAAAAAATAGCAATAAAATTCGTAAAAGTAATAAACACCCTTATGGCTTCATTTCTAGCCAAAATAGGTTAGAATAGGCTGAGAAAGAGAGAAAATAAAAATTATCGTATCGTTTCGTCCTTACCCGACGCGTAATAGAAAATTTCAAAAAAATAGCAACAAAATTCGAAAAATTAAAAAATACCGTTATGGCATCGTTTCAAGCAAAAATAGGATGGAAAATGATGAGGCAGAGAGAAAATAAAAATTCTCTTTCTGTTTCATCCTTACCCGACGCGTCACATAAAATACCAAAAAAATAGCAAAAAAATTAAAAAACTTAAAAATACCATTATGACTTCTTTTCAATCCAAAATACGTAGGAGAAGGATAAGAAAGAGAGAAAATAAAAATTATTGTTCCGATCCGTTCCTACCTGACCCATAATTGAAAATTCCAAAAAAATAACAACAAAATCCGTAAAAGTATTAAATACCCTTATGGCTTCATTTCTAGCCAAAATAGGTTAGAAAAGGTTAAGAAAGAGACAAAATAAAAATTATCGTTTCGTTCCGTCCTTACCCGACGCATAATGGAAAATTCCAAAAAAATGGCAATAAAATTGAAAAAAATTAAAAAATACCATCATGGCTTTATTCCAATCCAAAATCGGTTGGAAAATCATGAGACAGAGAGAAAATAAAAATTATCGTATCGTTTCGTCCTTACCTGACGCGTAATAGAAAATTTCAAAAAAATAGCAACAAAATTCGAAAAATTAAAAAATACCATTATGGCATCGTTTCAAGCAAAAATAGGATGGAAAATGATGAGACAGAGAGAAAATAAAAATTCTCCTTTTGTTTCTTCCATACCCGACATGTCACATAAAATTCCAAAAAAATAGCAAAACATTTGAAAAAATTAAAAAAATACCATTATGGCTTTATTTCAATCCAAAATCGGTAGGAAAATCATGAGACAGAGCGAAAATAAAAATTATCCTTCCCTTTCGTCCTTACCAGACACATAATTGAAAATTTCAAAAAAATAGCAAAAAAATTCAAAAAATTAAAAAATTCCTTTTTGGCTTCATTTCAAGCCAAAATAGGTTGGAAAAGGCTTAGAAAGAGAGAAAATAAAAAATATCGTTTCGTTTCGTCCTTACCCGACACGTAATAGAAAATTCCAAAAAAATAGCAAAAAAATTCAAAAAATTAAAAAATACCATGATGGCTTCATTTCAAGCAAGAATAGGTTGGAAAATGATGAGACAAAGATAAAATAAAAATTATCTTTCTGTTTCGTCCTTACCCGCCGCATAACATAAAATTCCAAAAAAATAGCAAAAAGATTAAAAAAATACCATTATGGGTTCTTTTCAATGAAAAATACGTAGGAGAATGGAAAGAAAGACAGAATATAAAAATTATTGTTCCGATGTGTTCCTACCCGACCCATAATTGAAAATTCAAAAAAAATAGCAACAAAATTCATAAAAGTAATAAACACCCTTATGTCTTCATTTCTAGCCAAAATAGGTCAGAAAATGCTGAGAAAGAGAGAAAATAAAAATTATCGTATCGTTTCGTCCTTACCAGACACGTAATTGTAATTTCCAAAAAAATAGCAAAACAATCCAAAAAATTAAAAAATTCCTTTACGGCTTCATTTCAGGACAAAATAGGGTGGAAAAGGGTGCGAAAGAGAGAAAATAACAAGTATCGTTTCGTTTCGTCCTTACCCGACTCGTAATAAGCAATTCCAAAAAAAAAGCAAAACAATTGAAAAAATTAAAAAAAATACCATTATGGCTTTATTTCAATCCAAAATCGGTAGGAAAATCATGAGACAGAGGGAAAATAAAAATTATCGTTCTCTTTCGTCCTTACCAGACACATAATTGAAAATTTCAAAAAAATAGCAAAAAAATTCAAAAAATTAAAAAATTCCTTTTTGGCTTCATTTCAAGCCAATATAGGTTGGAAAAGGCTAAGAAAGAGAGAAAATAAAAAATATCGTTTCGTTTCGTCCTTACCCGACTCGTAATTGAAAATTCCAAAAAAATAGCAAAACTATTGAAAAAATTAAAAAAATACCGTTATGGCTTTATTTCAATCCAAAATCGGAAGGAAAATCATGAGACACAGAGAAAATAAAAATTATCGTTCCCTTTCGTCCTTACCAGACACATAATTGAAAATTTCAAAAAAATAGCAAAAAAATTAAAAAAATTAAAAAATTCCTTTTTGGCTTCATTTCAAGCCAAAATAGGTTCGAAAATGCTTAGAAAGAGAGAAAATAAAAAATATCGTTTCGTTTCGTCCTAACCCGACACGTAATAGAAAATTCCGAAAAAATAGCAAAAAAATTAAAAAAATTAAAAAATACCATGATGGTTTCATTTGAAGCAAATATAGGTTGGAAAATGATGAGACAGAGAGAAAACAAAAATTATCCTTCTGTTTCGTCCTTACCCGACGCATAACATAAAATTCCAAAAAAATAGCAAAAAGATTAAAAGAAATACCATTATGGGTTCTTTTCAATGCAAAATACGTAGGAGAAGGGTAAGAAAGACAGAATATAAAAATTATTGTTCCGATCCGTTCCTACCCGACCCATAATTGAAAATTCAAAAAAAATAGCAATAAAATTCGTAAAAGTAATAAACACCCTTATGGCTTCATTTCTAGCCAAAATAGGTTAGAATAGGCTGAGAAAGAGAGAAAATAAAAATTATCGTATCGTTTCGTCCTTACCCGACGCGTAATAGAAAATTTCAAAAAAATAGCAACAAAATTCGAAAAATTAAAAAATACCATTATGGCATCGTTTCAAGCAAAAATAGGATGGAAAATGATGAGGCAGAGAGAAAATAAAAATTCTCTTTCTGTTTCATCCTTACCCGACGCGTCACATAAAATACCAAAAAAATAGCAAAAAAATTAAAAAACTTAAAAATACCATTATGACTTCTTTTCAATCCAAAATACGTAGGAGAAGGGTAAGAAAGAGAGAAAATAAAAATTATTGTTCCGATCCGTTCCTACCTGACCCATAATTGAAAATTCCAAAAAAATAGCAACAAAATCCGTAAAAGTATTAAATACCCTTATGGCTTCATTTCTAGCCAAAATAGGTTAGAAAAGGTTAAGAAAGAGACAAAATAAAAATTATCGTTTCGTTCCGTCCTTACCCGACGCATAATGGAAAATTCCAAAAAAATGGCAATAAAATTGAAAAAAATTAAAAAATACCATCATGGCTTTATTCCAATCCAAAATCGGTTGGAAAATCATGAGACAGAGAGAAAATAAAAATTATCGTATCGTTTCGTCCTTACCTGACGCGTAATAGAAAATTTCAAAAAAATAGCAACAAAATTCGAAAAATTAAAAAATACCATTATGGCATCGTTTCAAGCAAAAATAGGATGGAAAATGATGAGACAGAGAGAAAATAAAAATTCTCCTTTTGTTTCTTCCATACCCGACATGTCACATAAAATTCCAAAAAAATAGCAAAACATTTGAAAAAATTAAAAAAATACCATTATGGCTTTATTTCAATCCAAAATCGGTAGGAAAATCATGAGACAGAGCGAAAATAAAAATTATCCTTCCCTTTCGTCCTTACCAGACACATAATTGAAAATTTCAAAAAAATAGCAAAAAAATTCAAAAAATTAAAAAATTCCTTTTTGGCTTCATTTCAAGCCAAAATAGGTTGGAAAAGGCTTAGAAAGAGAGAAAATAAAAAATATCGTTTCGTTTCGTCCTTACCCGACACGTAATAGAAAATTCCAAAAAAATAGCAAAAAAATTCAAAAAATTAAAAAATACCATGATGGCTTCATTTCAAGCAAGAATAGGTTGGAAAATGATGAGACAAAGATAAAATAAAAATTATCTTTCTGTTTCGTCCTTACCCGACGCATAACATAAAATTCCAAAAAAATAGCAAAAAGATTAAAAAAATACCATTATGGGTTCTTTTCAATGAAAAATACGTAGGAGAAGGGAAAGAAAGACAGAATATAAAAATTATTGTTCCGATGTGTTCCTACCCGACCCATAATTGAAAATTCAAAAAAAATAGCAACAAAATTCATAAAAGTAATAAACACCCTTATGTCTTCATTTCTAGCCAAAATAGGTCAGAAAATGCTGAGAAAGAGAGAAAATAAAAATTATCGTATCGTTTCGTCCTTACCAGACACGTAATTGTAATTTCCAAAAAAATAGCAAAACAATCCAAAAAATTAAAAAATTCCTTTACGGCTTCATTTCAGGACAAAATAGGGTGGAAAAGGGTGCGAAAGAGAGAAAATAACAAGTATCGTTTCGTTTCGTCCTTACCCGACTCGTAATAAGCAATTCCAAAAAAAAAGCAAAACAATTGAAAAAATTAAAAAAAATACCATTATGGCTTTATTTCAATCCAAAATCGGTAGGAAAATCATGAGACAGAGGGAAAATAAAAATTATCGTTCCCTTTCGTCCTTACCAGACACATAATTGAAAATTTCAAAAAAATAGCAAAAAAATTCAAAAAATTAAAAAATTCCTTTTTGGCTTCATTTCAAGCCAATATAGGTTGGAAAAGGCTAAGAAAGAGAGAAAATAAAAATATCGTTTCGTTTCGTCCTTACCCGACTCGTAATTGAAAATTCCAAAAAAATAGCAAAACTATTGAAAAAATTAAAAAAATACCGTTATGGCTTTATTTCAATCCAAAATCGGAAGGAAAATCATGAGACACAGAGAAAATAAAAATTATCGTTCCCTTTCGTCCTTACCAGACACATAATTGAAAATTTCAAAAAAATAGCAAAAAAATTAAAAAAATTAAAAAATTCCTTTTTGGCTTCATTTCAAGCCAAAATAGGTTCGAAAATGCTTAGAAAGAGAGAAAATAAAAAATATCGTTTCGTTTCGTCCTAACCCGACACGTAATAGAAAATTCCGAAAAAATAGCAAAAAAATTAAAAAAATTAAAAAATACCATGATGGTTTCATTTGAAGCAAATATAGGTTGGAAAATGATGAGACAGAGAGAAAACAAAAATTATCCTTCTGTTTCGTCCTTACCCGACGCATAACATAAAATTCCAAAAAAATAGCAAAAAGATTAAAAGAAATACCATTATGGGTTCTTTTCAATGCAAAATACGTAGGAGAAGGGTAAGAAAGACAGAATATAAAAATTATTGTTCCGATCCGTTCCTACCCGACCCATAATTGAAAATTCAAAAAAAATAGCAATAAAATTCGTAAAAGTAATAAACACCCTTATGGCTTCATTTCTAGCCAAAATAGGTTAGAATAGGCTGAGAAAGAGAGAAAATAAAAATTATCGTATCGTTTCGTCCTTACCCGACGCGTAATAGAAAATTTCAAAAAAATAGCAACAAAATTCGAAAAATTAAAAAATACCATTATGGCATCGTTTCAAGCAAAAATAGGATGGAAAATGATGAGGCAGAGAGAAAATAAAAATTCTCTTTCTGTTTCATCCTTACCCGACGCGTCACATAAAATACCAAAAAAATAGCAAAAAAATTAAAAAACTTAAAAATACCATTATGACTTCTTTTCAATCCAAAATACGTAGGAGAAGGGTAAGAAAGAGAGAAAATAAAAATTATTGTTCCGATCCGTTCCTACCTGACCCATAATTGAAAATTCCAAAAAAATAGCAACAAAATCCGTAAAAGTATTAAATACCCTTATGGCTTCATTTCTAGCCAAAATAGGTTAGAAAAGGTTAAGAAAGAGACAAAATAAAAATTATCGTTTCGTTCCGTCCTTACCCGACGCATAATGGAAAATTCCAAAAAAATGGCAATAAAATTGAAAAAAATTAAAAAATACCATCATGGCTTTATTCCAATCCAAAATCGGTTGGAAAATCATGAGACAGAGAGAAAATAAAAATTATCGTATCGTTTCGTCCTTACCTGACGCGTAATAGAAAATTTCAAAAAAATAGCAACAAAATTCGAAAAATTAAAAAATACCATTATGGCATCGTTTCAAGCAAAAATAGGATGGAAAATGATGAGACAGAGAGAAAATAAAAATTCTCCTTTTGTTTCTTCCATACCCGACATGTCACATAAAATTCCAAAAAAATAGCAAAACATTTGAAAAAATTAAAAAAATACCATTATGGCTTTATTTCAATCCAAAATCGGTAGGAAAATCATGAGGCAGAGACAAAATAAAAATTATCGTTCCCTTTCATCCTTACCAGACACATAATTGAAAATTCCAAAAAAAGAGCAAAAAAATTCAAAAAATTAAAAAATTCCTTTGTGGCTTCATTTCAAGACAAAATAGGGTGGAAAAGGCTACGAAAGAGAGAAAATAACAAGTATCGTTTCGTTTCATCCTTACCAGACTCGTAATAGAAAATTCCAAAAAAATAGCAAAAAATTTGAAAAAATTAAAAAAAATACCATTATGGCTTTTTTTCAATCCAAAATCGGTAGGAAAATCATGAGATAGAGAGAAAATAAAAATAATCGTTCCCTTTCGTCCTTACCAGACACATAATTGAAAATTTCAAAAAAATAGCAAAAAAATTCAAAAAATTAAAAAATTCCTTTTAAGCTTCATTTCAAGCCAAAATAGGTTGGAAAAGACTTAGAAAGAGAGAAAATAAAAAATATCGTTCCGTTTCGTCCTTACCTGACACGTAATAGAAAATTCCAAAGAAATAGCAAAAAAATTCAAAAAATTAAAAAATACCATGATGGCTTCATTTTAAGCAAAAATTGGCTGGAAAATGATGAGACAGAGAGAAAACAAAAGTTATCCTTCTATTTCGTCCTTACCCGACGCATAACATAAAATTCCAAAAAAATTGCAAAAAGATTAAAAAAATACCATTGTGGGTTCTTTTCAATGCAAAATACGTAGGAGAAGGGTAAGAAAGACAGAATATAAAAATTATTGTTCCGATCCGTTCCTACCCGACCCATAATTGAAAATTCAAAAAAAAATAGCAACAAAATTCGTAAAAGTAATAAACACCCTTATGGCTTTATTTCTAGTCAAAATACGTTAGAAAAGGCTGAGAAAGAGAGAGAATGAAAATTATCGTATCCTTTCGTCCTTACCCAAAGCGCAATAGAATATTTCAAAAAAATAGCAACAAAATTCGAAAAATTAAAAAATACAATTATGGCATCGTTTCAAGCAAAAATAGGATGGAAAATGATGAGACAGAGAGAAAATAAAAATTCTCCTTCTGTTTCATCCTTACCCGACGCGTCACATAAAATTCCAAAAAAATAGCAAAACAATTGAAAAAATTAAAAAAATACCATTATGGCTTTATTTCAATCCAAAATCGGTAGGAAAATCATGAGGCAGAGAGAAAATAAAAATTATCGTTCCCTTTCGTCCTTACCAGACACATAATTGAAAATTCCAAAAAAATAGCAAAAAAATTCAAAAAATTAAAAAATTCCTTTTCGGCTTCAGTTCAAGCCAAAATAAGTTAGAAAAGGCTGAGAAAGAGAGAAAATAAAAATTATCGTATCGTTTCGTCCTTACCCGACGCGTAAAAGAAAATTTCAAAAAAATAGCAACAAAATTTGAAAAATTAAGAAAATACCATTATGGCATCGTTTCAAGCAAAAATAGGATGGAAAATGATGAGATAGAGAGAAAATAAAAATTCTCCTTCTGTTTCATCCTTACCCGACGCGTCACATAAAATTCCAAAAAAATAGCAAAAAAATTAAAAAACTTAAAAAATACCATTATGGCTTCTTTTCAATCCAAAATACGTAGGAGAAGGGTAAGAAAGAGAGAAAATAAAAATTATTGTTCCGATCCGTTCCTACCTGACCCATAATTGAAAATTCCAAGAAAATAGCAACAAAATCCGTAAAAGTAATAAATACCCTTATGGCTTCATTTCTAGCCAAAATAGGTTAGAAAAGGCTGTGAATGGGAGAAAATAAAAATTATCGTTTCGTTTCGTCCTTAACCGACGCGTAATAGAAAGTTTCAAAAAAATAGCAAGAAAATTCAAAAAATTAAAAAATACCATTATGGCATCGATTCAATCAAAAATAGGACGTAAAATGATGAGACAAAGAGAAAATAAAAATTATCCTTCTGTTTCATCCTTACCCGACGCATAACATAATATTCCAAAACAATAGCAAAAAAATTAAAAAATACCATTATGGGTTCTTTTCAATCCAAAATACGTAGGAGAACGGTAAGAAAGAGAAAAAATAAAAATTATTGTTCCGATCCGTTCCTACCCGACCCATAATTGAAAATTCCAAAAAAATCGTAACAAAATCCGTAAAAGTAATAATTACCCTTATGGCTTCATTTCTAGCCAAAATAGGTTAGAAATGGCTAAGAAAGAGACAAAATAAAAATTATCGTTACGTTCCGTCCTTACCCGATGCGTAATAGAAAATTACAAAAAAATAGCAATAAAATTGAAAAAAATTAAAAATACCATTATGGCTTTATTTCAATCCAAAATCGATTGGAAAATCATGAGACAGAGAGAAAATAAAAATTATCGTTACGTTTCGTCCTTACCAGACACATAATTGAAAATTCCAAAAAAATAGCAAAAAAATTTAAAAAACTAAAAAATTCCTTTTTGGCTTCATTTCAAGACAAAATAGGGTGGAAAAGGCTGCGAAAGAGAGAAAACAACAAGTATCATTTCGTTTCGTCCTTACCCGACTCGTAATAGAAAATTCCAAAAAAATAGCAAAACAATTGAAAAAATTAAAAAAAAATACCATTATGGCTTTATTTCAATCCAAAATCGGTAGGAAAATCATGAGACAGAGAGAAAATAAAAATTATTGTATCGTTTCGTCCTTACCCGACGCGTAATAGAAAATTTCAAAAAAATAGCAACAAAATTAAAAAATTCCTTTTTGGCTTCATTTCAAGCCAAAATAGGTTGGAAAAGGCTTAGAAAGAGAGAAAATAAAAAATATCGTTTCGTTTCGTCTTTACCCGACACGCAATAGAGAATTCCAAAAAAATAGCAAAAAAATTAAAAAACTTAAAAAATACCATTATGGCTTCTTTTCAATCCAAAATACGTAGGGGAAGGGTAAGAAAGAGAGAAAATAAAAATTATTGTTCCGATCCGTTCCTACCTGACCCATAATTGAAAATTCCAAAAAAATTGCAACAAAATCCGTAAAAGTAATAAATACCCTTATGGCTTCATTTCTAGCCAAAATAGGCTAGAAAAGGCTGTGAATGGGAGAAAATAAAAATTATCGTTTGGTTTCGTCCTTAACCGACGCGTAATAGAAAGTTACAAAAAAATAGCAAGAAAATTCAAAAAATTAAAAAATGCCATTATGGCATCGATTAAATCAAAAATAGGACGTAAAATGATGAGACAAAGAGAAAATAAAAATTATCCTTCTGTGTCATCCTTACTCGACGAGTAACATAAAATTCCAAAACAATAGCAAAAAAATTATAAAATACCATTATGGTTTCTTTTCAATCCAAAATATGTAGGAGAACGGTAAGAAAGAGAAAAAATAAAAATTATTGTTCCGATCCATTCCTACCCGACCCATAATTGAAAATTCCAAAGAAATAGCAACATAATACGTAAAAGTAATAAAAATTATCGTTTCGTTCCATCCTTACTCGACGCATAATGGAATATTCCAAAAAAATGGCAACAAAATTGAAAAAAATTAAAAAATACCATCATGGCTTTATTTCAATCGAAAATCGGTTGGAAAATCATGAGACAGAGAGAAAATAAAAATTATCGTTCCGTTTCGTCCTTACCAGACACATAATTGAGAATTCCAAAAAAAATAGCAAAAAAATTCAAAAAATTAAAAAATTCCTTTATGGCTTCATTTCTAGACAAAATAGGTTGGAAAAAGCTGAGAAAGAGAGAAAATAAAAAGTATCATTTCGTTTCGTCCTTACCCGACTCGTAATAGAAAATTCCAAAACAATAGCAAAAAAATTCAAAAAATTAAAAAATTCCTTTTCGGCTTCATTTCAAGCCAAAATAGGTTAGAAAAGGCTAAGAGAGAGAGAAAATAAAAATTATCGTTACGTTCAGTCCTTACCCGATGCGTAATAGAAAATTCCAAAAAAATAGCAAAAAAATTAAAAAACTTAAAAAATACCATTATAGCTTCTTTTCAATCCAAAATACGTAGGGGAAGGGTAAGAAAGAGAGAAAATAAAAATTATTGTTCCGATCCGTTCCTACCCGACCCATAATTGAAAATTCCAAAGAAATAGCAACATAATCCGTAAAAGTAATAAAAATTATCGTTTCGTTCCATCCTTACTCGACGCATAATGGAATATTCCAAAAAAATGGCAACAAAATTGAAAAAAATTAAAAAATACCATCATGGCTTTATTTCAATCGAAAATCGGTTGGAAAATCATGAGACAGAGAGAAAATAAAAATTATCGTTCCGTTTTGTCCTTACCAGACACATAATTGAAAATTCCAAAAAAATAGCAAAAAAATTCAAAAAATTAAAAAATTCCTTTATGACTTCATTTCTAGACAAAATAGGTTGGAAAACGCTGAGAAAGAGAGAAAATAAAAAGTATCGTTTCGTTTCGTCCTTACTCGACTCGTAATAGAAAATTCCAAAACAATAGCAAAAAAATTCAAAAAATTAAAAAATTCCTTTTCGGCTTCATTTCAAGCCAAAATAGGTTAGAAAAGGCCAAGAGAGAGACAGAATAAAAATTATCGTTACGTTCAGTCCTTACCCGATGCGTAATAGAAAATTACAAAAAAATAGCAATAAAATTGAAAAAAATTAAAAATACCATTACGGCTTTATTTCAATCCAAAATCGATTGGAAAATCATGAGACAGAGAGAAAATAAAAATTATCGTTCCGTTTCGTCCTTACTGGACACATAATTGAAAATTCCAAAAAAATAGCAAAAAAATTTAAAAAACTAAAAAATTCCTTTTTGGCTTCATTTCAAGACAAAATAGGTTAGAAAAGGCTGAGAAAGAGAGAAAATAAAAATTATCGTATCGTTTCGTCCTTACCCGACGCGTAATGGAAAATTCCAAAAAAATGGCAACAAAATTGAAAAAAATTAAAAAATACCATCATGGCTTTATTTCAATCCAAAATCGGTTGGAAAATCATGAGACAGAGAGAAAATAAAAATTATCGTTCCGTTTTGTCCTTACCAGACACATAATTGAAAATTCCAAAAAAATAGCAAAAAAATTCAAAAAATTCAAAAATTCCTTTATGACTTCATTTCTAGACAAAATAGGTTGGAAAACGCTGAGAAAGGGAGAAAATAAAAAGTATCGTTTCGTTTCGTCCTTACTCGACTCGTAATAGAAAATTCCAAAACAATA
The DNA here is from genome assembly GCA_035136125.1 of Quercus rubra. Classification (NCBI taxonomy): domain Eukaryota; kingdom Viridiplantae; phylum Streptophyta; class Magnoliopsida; order Fagales; family Fagaceae; genus Quercus; species Quercus rubra. The sequence goes on from JAXUIC010000015.1 coordinate 81,546, forward strand.
GCAAAAAAATTCAAAAAATTAAAAAATTCCTTTTCGGCTTCATTTCAAGCCAAAATAGGTTAGAAAAGGCCAAGAGAGAGACAAAATAAAAATTATCGTTACGTTCAGTCCTTACCCGATGCGTAATAGAAAATTACAAAAAAATAGCAATAAAATTGAAAAAAATTAAAAATACCATTACGGCTTTATTTCAATCCAAAATCGATTGGAAAATCATGAGACAGAGAGAAAATAAAAATTATCGTTCCGTTTCGTCCTTACTAGACACATAATTGAAAATTCCAAAAAAATAGCAAAAAAATTTAAAAAACTAAAAAATTCCTTTTTGGCTTCATTTCAAGACAAAATAGGTTAGAAAAGGCTGAGAAAGAGAGAAAATAAAAATTATCGTATCGTTTCGTCCTTACCCGACGCGTAATGGAAAATTCCAAAAAAATGGCAACAAAATTGAAAAAAATTAAAAAATACCATCATGGCTTTATTTCAATCCAAAATCGGTTGGAAAATCATGAGACAGTGAGAAAATAAAAATTATCGTTCCGTTTCGTCCTAACCAGACACATAATTGAAAATTCCAAAAAAATGTCAAAAAAAATCAAAAAATTAAAAAGTTCCTTCATGGTTCATTTCAAGCCAAAATAGGTTGGAAAAGGCTGAGAAGGAGAGAAAATAACAAGTATTGTTTCGTTTCGTCCTTACCCGACTCGTAATAGAAAATTCGGAAAAAATAGCAAAACAAATGAAAAAATTAAAAAAATACCATTGTGGCTTTATTTAAATCCAAAATCGGTAGGAAAATCATGAGGCAGAGAGAAAATAAAAATTATCGTTCCCTTTCGTCCTTACCAGACACATAATTGAAAATTCCAAAAAAATAGCAACAAAATCTGTAAAAGTAATAAATACCCTTACGGCTTCATTTCTGGCCAAAATAGGTTAGAAAAGGCTGTGAATGGGAGAAAATAAAAATTATCGTTTCGTTTCGTCCTTAACCGACGCGTAATAGATAATTTCAAAAAAATAGCAACAAAATTGAAAAAATTAAATAATACCATTATGGCATCGATTCAATCAAAAATAGGACGTAAAATTATGAGACAAAGAGAAAATAAAAATTATCCTTCTGTTTCATCCTTACCCGACGCGTAACATAAAATTCCAAAACAATAGCAAAAAAATTAAAAAATACCATTATGGGTTCTTTTCAATCCAAAATACGTAGGAGAACGGTAAGAAAGAGAAAAAATAAAAATTATTGTTCCGATCCGTTCCTACCCGACCCATAATTGAAAATTCCAAAAAAATAGTAACAAAATCCGTAAAAGTAATAATTACCCTTATGGCTACATTTCTAGCCAAAATAGGTTAGAAATGGCTAAGAAAGAGACAAAATAAAAATTATCGTTACGTTCCGTCCTTACCCGATACGGAATAGAAAATTACAAAAAAATAGCAATAAAATTGAAAAAAATTAAAAATACCATTATGGCTTTATTTCAATCCAAAATCGATTGGAAAATCAAGAGACAGAGAGAAAATAAAAATTATCGTTCCGTTTCGTCCTTACCAGACACATAATTGAAAATTCCAAAAATATAGCAAAAAAATTTAAAAAACTAAAAAATTCCTTTATGGCTTCATTTCTAGACAAAATAGGTTGGAAAAAGCTGAGAAAGAGAGAAAATAAAAAGTATCGTTTCGTTTCGTCCTTACCCGACTCGTAATAGAAAATTCCAAAACAATAGCAAAAAAATTCAGAAAATTAAAAAATTCCTTTTCGGCTTCATTTCAAGCCAAAATAGGTTAGAAAAGGCTAAGAGAGAGAGAAAATAAAAATTATTGTATCGTTTCGTCCTTACCCGACGCGTAATAGAAAATTTCAAAAAAATAGCAACAAAATTAAAAAATTCCTTTTTGGCTTCATTTCAAGCCAAAATAGGTTGGAAAAGGCTTAGAAAGAGAGAAAATAAAAAATATCGTTTCGTTTCGTCTTTACCCGACACGCAATAGAAAATTCCAAAAAAATAGCAAAAAAATTAAAAAACTTAAAAAATACCATTATGGCTTCTTTTCAATCCAAAATACGTAGGGGAAGGGCAAGAAAGAGAGAAAATAAAAATTATTGTTCCGATCCGTTCCTACCAGACCCATAATTGAAAATTCCAAAAAAATTGCAACAAAATCCGTAAAAGTAATAAATACCCTTATGGCTTCATTTCTAGCCAAAATAGGCTAGAAAAGGCTGTGAATGGGAGAAAATAAAAATCATCGTTTGGTTTCGTCCTTAACCGACGCGTAATAGAAAGTTTCAAAAAAATAGCAAGAAAATTCAAAAAATTAAAAAATGCCATTATGGCATCGATTAAATCAAAAATAGGACGTAAAATGATGAGACAAAGAGAAAATAAAAATTATCCTTCTGTGTCATCCTTACCCGACGCGTAACATAAAATTCCAAAACAATAGCAAAAAAATTATAAAATACCATTATGGGTTCTTTTCAATCCAAAATACGTAGGAGAACGGTAAGAAAGAGAAAAAATAAAAATTATTGTTCCGATCCATTCCTACCCGACGCATAATTGAAAATTCCAAAGAAATAGCAACGTAATCCGTAAAAGTAATAAAAATTATCGTTTCGTTCCATCCTTACTCGACGCATAATGGAATATTCCAAAAAAATGGCAACAAAATTGAAAAAAATTAAAAAATACCATCATGGATTTATTTCAATCCAAAATCGGTTGGAAAATCATGAGACAGAGAGAAAATAAAAATTATCGTTCCGTTTCGTCCTGACCAGACACATAATTGAAAATTCCAAAAAAATAGCAAAAAAATTCAAAAAATTAAAAAATTCCTTTATGGCTTCATTTCTAGACAAAATAGGTTGGAAAAAGCTGAGAAAGAGAGAAAATAAAAAGTATCGTTTCGTTTCGTCCTTACCCGACTCGTAATAGAAAATTCCAAAACAATAGCAAAAAAATTCATAAAATTAAAAAATTCCCTTTCGGCTTCATTTCAAGCCAAAATAGGTTAGAAAAGGCTAAGAGAGAGACAAAATAAAAATTATCGTTACGTTCAGTCCTTACCCGATGCGTAATAGAAAATTACAAAAAAATAGCAATAAAATTGAAAAAAATTAAAAATACCATTATGGCTTTATTTCTATCCAAAATCGACTGGAAAATCATGAGACAGAGAGAAAATAAAAATTATCGTTCCGTTTTGTCCTTACCAGACACATAATTGAAAATTCCAAAAAAATAGCAAAAAAATATAAAAAACTAAAAAATTCCTTTTTGGCTTCATTTCAAGACAAAATAGGTTAGAAAAGGCTGAGAAAGAGAGAAAATAAAAATTATCGTATCGTTTCGTCCTTACCCGACGCGTAATGGAAAATTCAAAAAAAATGGCAACAAAATTGAAAAAAATTAAAAAATACCATCATGGCTTTATTTCAATACAAAATCGGTTGGAAAATCATGAGACAGTGAGAAAATAAAAATTATCGTTCCGTTTCGTCCTTACCAGACACATAATTGAAAATTCCAAAAAAAAGTCAAAAAAAATCAAAAAATTAAAAAATTCCTTCATGGCTTCATTTCAAGCCAAAATAGGTTGGAAAAGGCTGAGAAGGAGAGAAAATAACAAGTATTGTTTCGTTTCGTCCTTACCCGACTCGTAATAGAAAATTCGGAAAAAATAGCAAAACAAATGAAAAAATTAAAAAAATACCATTGTGGCTTTATTTAAATCCAAAATCGGTAGGAAAATCATGAGGCAGAGAGAAAATAAAAATTATCGTTCCCTTTCGTCCTTACCAGACACATAATTGAAAATTCCAAAAAAATAGCAAAAAAAATCAAAAAATTAAAAAATTCCTTTATGGCTTCATTTCAAGCCAAAATAGGTTGGAAAAGGTTGAGAAAGAGAGAAAATAACTAGTATCGTTTCGTTTCGTCCTTACCCGACTCGTAATAGAAAATTCGAAAAAAATAGCAAAACAATTGAAAAAATTAAAAAAAAATACCATTATGGCTTTATTTCAATCCAAAATCAGTAGGAAAATCATGAGGCAGAGAGAAAATAAAAATTATCGTTCCCTTTCGTCCTTACCAGACACATAATTGAAAATTCAAAAAAATAGCAAAAAAATTCAAAAAATTAAAAAACACCTTTCTAGCTTCATTTCAAGCCAATATAGATTGGATAAGACTGAGAAGGAGAGAAAATAAAAAATATCGTTTCGTTTCGTCCTTACCCGACTCGTAATAGAAAATTCGAAAAAAATAGCAAAACAATTGAAAAAATTAAAAAAAAATACCATTATGGCTTTATTTCAATCCAAAATCAGTAGGAAAATCATGAGGCAGAGAGAAAATAAAAATTATCGTTCCCTTTCGTCCTTACCAGACACATAATTGAAAATTCAAAAAAATAGCAAAAAAATTCAAAAAATTAAAAAACACCTTTCTAGCTTCATTTCAAGCCAATATAGATTGGATAAGACTGAGAAGGAGAGAAAATAAAAAGTATCGTTTCGTTTCGTCCTTACCCGACTCGTAATAGAAAATTCCAAAACAATAGCAAAAAAATTCATAAAATTAAAAAATTCCTTTTCGGCTTCATTTCAAGCCAAAATAGGTTAGAAAAGGCTAAGAGAGAGACAAAATAAAAATTATCGTTACGTTCAGTCCTTACCCGATGCGTAATAGAAAATTACAAAAAAATAGCAATAAAATTGAAAAAAATTAAAAATACCATTATGGCTTTATTTCTATCCAAAATCGACTGGAAAATCATGAGACAGAGAGAAAATAAAAATTATCGTTCCGTTTTGTCCTTACCAGACACATAATTGAAAATTCCAAAAAAATAGCAAAAAAATATAAAAAACTAAAAAATTCCTTTTTGGCTTCATTTCAAGACAAAATAGGTTAGAAAAGGCTGAGAAAGAGAGAAAATAAAAATTATCGTATCGTTTCGTCCTTACCCGACGCGTAATGGAAAATTCAAAAAAAATGGCAACAAAATTGAAAAAAATTAAAAAATACCATCATGGCTTTATTTCAATACAAAATCGGTTGGAAAATCATGAGACAGTGAGAAAATAAAAATTATCGTTCCGTTTCGTCCTTACCAGACACATAATTGAAAATTCCAAAAAAATGTCAAAAAAAATCAAAAAATTAAAAAATTCCTTCATGGCTTCATTTCAAGCCAAAATAGGTTGGAAAAGGCTGAGAAGGAGAGAAAATAACAAGTATTGTTTCGTTTCGTCCTTACCCGACTCGTAATAGAAAATTCGGAAAAAATAGCAAAACAAATGAAAAAATTAAAAAAATACCATTGTGGCTTTATTTAAATCCAAAATCGGTAGGAAAATCATGAGGCAGAGAGAAAATAAAAATTATCGTTCCCTTTCGTCCTTACCAGACACATAATTGAAAATTCCAAAAAAATAGCAAAAAAAATCAAAAAATTAAAAAATTCCTTTATGGCTTCATTTCAAGCCAAAATAGGTTGGAAAAGGCTGAGAAAGAGAGAAAATAACTAGTATCGTTTCGTTTCGTCCTTACCCGACTCGTAATAGAAAATTCGAAAAAAATAGCAAAACAATTGAAAAAATTAAAAAAAAATACCATTATGGCTTTATTTCAATCCAAAATCAGTAGGAAAATCATGAGGCAGAGAGAAAATAAAAATTATCGTTCCCTTTCGTCCTTACCAGACACATAATTGAAAATTCAAAAAAATAGCAAAAAAATTCAAAAAATTAAAAAACACCTTTCTAGCTTCATTTCAAGCCAATATAGATTGGATAAGACTGAGAAGGAGAGAAAATAAAAAATATCGTTTCGTTTCGTCCTTACCCGACTCGTAATAGAAAATTCCAAAACAATAGCAAAAAAATTCAAAAAATTAAAAAATTCCTTTATGGCTTCATTTCAGGCCAAAATAGGATGGAAAAGGCCGAGAAAGAGAGAAAACAAAACTATCGCTTCGTTTCGTCCTTACCCGAACCGTAATAGAAAATTTCAAAAAAATAGCAAAAAAATTCAAAAAATTAAAAAACAACTTTATGGCTTCATTTCAAGCCAATATAGGTTGGAAAAGATTGAGAAAGAGAGAAAATAAAAAATATCGTTTCGTTTCGTCCTTACTCGACGCGTAATAAAAAATTCCAAAAAAATAGCAATAAAATTGAAAAAAATTAAAAAATAACATTATGGCTTTATTTCAATCCAAAATTAGCTGGAAAATTATGATACAGAGAGAAAATAAAAATTATCGTTCATTTTCGTCCTTACAACACACATAATTGAAAATTCCAAAAAAATAGCAAAAAAAATCAAAAAATTAAAAAATTCCTTTATGGCTTTATTTCAAGCCAAAATAGGATGGAAAAGACTGAGAAAGAGAGAAAATAACAAGTATCGTTTCGTTTCGTCCTTACCCGACTCGTAATATAAAATTACAAAAAAATAGCAAAACAATTGAAAAAATTAAAAAAATACCATTATGGCTTTATTTCAAAGCAAAATCGGCAGGAAAATCATGCGGCAGAGAGAAAATAAAAATTAACGTTCCCTTTCGTCCTTACCAGACACATAATTGAAAAATTAAAAAAAAAATAGCAAAAAAATTCAAAAAATTAATAAATTCCTTTTCGGCTTCATTTCAAGCCAAAATAGGTTAGAAAAGGCTGAGAAAGAGAGCAAATAAAAAATATCATTTCGTTTCGTCCTTACCCGATACGTAATAGAAAAATCCAAAAAAATAGCAAAAAAATTCAAAAAATTAAAAAACACCTTTATGGGTTCATTTCGAGCCAAAATAGATTGGAAAAGGCTGAGAAAGAGAGAAAATAAAAATTACGGTTTCGTTTCATCCTTACCCGATACGTAATAGAAAAATCCAAAAAAATAGCAAAAAAATTCAAAAAATTTAAAAACACCTTTATGGGTTCATTTCGAGCAAAAATAGATTGGAAAAGGCTGAGAAAGAGAGAAAATAAAAATTACGGTTTCGTTTCATCCTTACCCGACGAGTAACAGAAAATTCCAAAAAAATAGCAAAAAAATTAAAAAAATTAAAAAATTCCTTCATGGCTTCATTTCAAGCCAAAATAGGTTGGAAAAGGCTGAGAAGGAGAGAAAATAACAAGTATTGTTTCGTTTCGTCCTTACCCGACTCGTAATAGAAAATTCGGAAAAAATAGCAAAACAAATGAAAAAATTAAAAAAATACCATTGTGGCTTTATTTAAATCCAAAATCGGTAGGAAAATCATGAGGCAGAGAGAAAATAAAAATTATCGTTCCCTTTCGTCCTTACCAGACACATAATTGAAAATTCCAAAAAAATAGCAAAAAAAATCAAAAAATTAAAAAATTCCTTTATGGCTTCATTTCAAGCCAAAATAGGTTGGAAAAGGCTGAGAAAGAGAGAAAATAACTAGTATCGTTTCGTTTCGTCCTTACTCGACGCGTAATAAAAAATTCCAAAAAAATAGCAATAAAATTGAAAAAAATTAAAAAATAACATTATGGCTTTATTTCAATCCAAAATTAGCTGGAAAATCATGATACAGAGAGAAAATAAAAATTATCGTTCATTTTCGTCCTTACAAGACACATAATTGAAAATTCCCAAAAAATAGCAAAAAAAATCAAAAAATTAAAAAATTCCTTTATGGCTTCATTTCAAGCCAAAATAGGATGGAAAAGACTGAGAAAGAGAGAAAATAACAAGTATCGTTTCGTTTCGTCCTTACCCGACTTGTAAAATAAAATTACAAAAAAATAGCAAAAAAATTCAAAAAACTAAAAAATTCCTTTATGGCTTCATTTCAAGCCAAAATAGGATGGAAAAGGCTGAGAAAGAGAGAAAACGAAACTATCGCTTCGTTTCATCCTTACCCGATACGTAATAGAAAAATCCAAAAAAGGAGCAAAAAAATACAAAAACTTAGGGAACACCTTTATGGCTTCATTTCGAGCCAAAATAGGTTGGAAATTACTGAGAAAGAGAGAAGATAAAAATTATGGTTTCGTTTCGTCCTTACCCGACGCGAAATAGAAAATTCCAAAACAATAGCAAAAAAATTCAAAAAATTAGAAAATTCCTTTATGGCTTCATTTCACACCAAAATAGGATGGAAAAGGCTGAAAGCCAATATAGGTTGGAAAAGACCGAGAATGAGAGAAAATAAAAAATATCGTTTCGTTTCGTCCTTACCCGACTCGTAATAGAAAATTCCAAAACAATAGCAAAAAAATTCAAAAAATTAAAAAATTCCTTTATGGCTTCATTTCAAGCCAAAATAGGATGGAAAAGGCCGAGAAAGAGAGAAAACAAAACTATCGCTTCGTTTCGTCCTTACTCGAACCGTAATAGAAAATTGCAAAAAAATAGCAAAAAAATTCAAAAAATTAAAAAACACCTTTATGGCTTCATTTCAAGCCAATATAGGTTGGAAAAGACTGAGAAAGAGAGAAAATAAAAAATATCGTTTCGTTTCGTCCTTACTCGACGCGTATTAGAAAATTCCAAAAAAAATAGCAATAAAATTGAAAAAAATTAAAAAATACCATTATGGCTTTATTTCAATCCAAAATTAGCTGGAAAATCATGATACAGAGAGAAAATAAAAATTATCGTTCATTTTCGTCCTTACAAGACACATAATTGAAAATTCCAAAAAAATAGCAAAAAATTAAAAAATTCCTTTATGGCTTCATTTCGAGCCAAAATTGGTTGGAAATGGCTTAGAAAGAGAGAAAATAAAAATTATGGTTTCATTTCGTCCTTACCCGACGCGTAATAGAAAATTCCAAAAAAATAGCAAAAAAATTCAAAAAATTAAAAAATTCCTTTATGGCTTCATTTCACGCCAAAATAGGATGGAAAAGGCGGAGAAAGATAGAAAAAAAAACTATCGCTTCGTTTCGTCCTTACCCGAACCGTAATAGAAAATTCCAAAAAAATAGCAAAAGAATTCAAAAAGTTAAAAAACACCTTTATGGCTTCATTTCAAGCCAATATAGGTTGGAAAAGACCGAGAAGGAGAGAAAATAAAAAATATCGTTTCGTTTCGTCCTTACCCGACGCGTAATAGAAAATTCCAAAAAAATAGCAAAAAAATTCAAAAAATTAAAAAATTCCTTTATGGCTTCATTTCACGCCAAAATAGGATGGAAAAGGCGGAGAAAGATAGAAAAAAAAAACTATCGCTTCGTTTCGTCCTTACCTGAACCGTAATAGAAAATTCCCAAAAAATAGCAAAGAAATTCAAAAAATTAAAAAATTCCTTTATGGCTTCATTTCAAGCCAAAATAGGATGGAAAAGGCTGAGAAAGAGAGAAAACAAAAACTAAAGCTTCGTTTCGTCCTTGCCCGAACCGTAATAGAAAATTCCAAAAAAATAGCAAAAAAATTAAAAAAATTAAAAAACACCTTTATGGCTTCATTTCAAGCCAATATAGGTTGGAAAAGACTGAGAAGGAGAGAAAATAAAAAATATCGTTTCGTTTTGTCCTTACCCGTCTTGGAATAGAAAATTATAAAAAAATAGCAACCCAATTGAAAAAATTAAAAAATTCATTTATGGCTTCATTTCAAACCAAAATAGGGTGGAAAAGGCTGAGAAAGAGAGAAAACGAAACTATCGCTTCGTTTCATCCTTACCCGATACGTAATTGAAAACTCCAAAAAAGGAGCAAAAAAATTCAAAAACTTAGAAAACACCTTTATGGTTTCAATTCGAGCCAAAATAGGTTGGAAATGGCTTAGAAAGAGAAAATAAAAATTATGGTTTCGTTTCGTCCTCACCCGACGCGTAATAGAAAATTCCAAAAAAATAGCAAAAAAATTCAAAAAATTAAAAAATTCCTTTATGGCTTCATTTCAAGCCAAAATAGGATGGAAAAGGCTGAGAAAGAGAGAGAACAAAAACTATCGTTTCGTTTCGTCCTTACTCGACTCGTAATAGAAAATTCAAAAACAATAGCAAAAAAATTCAAAAAATTAAAAAATTCCTTTATGGCTTCATTTCAAGCCAAAATAGGATGGAAAAGGCTGAGAATGAGAGAGAACAAAAACTATCGTTTCGTTTCGTCCTTACCCGACTCGTAATAGAAAATTCCAAAACAATAGCAAAAAAATTCAAAAAATTAAAAAATTCCTTTATGGCTTTATTTCAAGCCAAAATAGGATGGAAAAGGCCGAGAAAGAGAGAAAACAAAACTATCGCTTCGTTTCGTCCTTACCCGAACCGTAATAGAAAATTTCAAAAAAATAGCAAAAAAATTCAAAAAATTAAAAAACACCTTTATGGCTTCATTTCAAGCTAATATAGGTTGGAAAAGATTGAGAAAGAGAGAAAATAAAAAATATCGTTTCGTTTCGTCCTTACTCGTCGCGTAATAAAAAATTCCAAAAAAATAGCAATAAAATTGAAAAAAATTAAAAAATAACATTATGGCTTTATTTCAATCCAAAATTAGCTGGAAAATCATGATACAGAGAGAAAATAAAAATTATCGTTCATTTTCGTCCTTACAAGACACATAATTGAAAATTCCAAAAAAATAGCAAAAAAAATCAAAAAATTAAAAAATTCCTTTATGGCTTCATTTCAAGCCAAAATAGGTTGGAAAAGGCTGAGAAAGAGAGAAAATAACTAGTATCGTTTCGTTTCGTCCTTACTCGACGCGTAATAAAAAATTCCAAAAAAATAGCAATAAAATTGAAAAAAATTAAAAAATAACATTATGGCTTTATTTCAATCCAAAATTAGCTGGAAAATCATGATACAGAGAGAAAATAAAAATTATCGTTCATTTTCGTCCTTACAAGACACATAATTGAAAATTCCAAAAAAATAGCAAAAAAAATCAAAAAATTAAAAAATTCCTTTATGGCTTCATTTCAAGCCAAAATAGGTTGGAAAAGGCTGAGAAAGAGAGAAAATAACTAGTATCGTTTCGTTTCGTCCTTACTCGACGCGTAATAAAAAATTCCAAAAAAATAGCAATAAAATTGAAAAAAATTAAAAAATAACATTATGGCTTTATTTCAATCCAAAATTAGCTGGAAAATCATGATACAGAGAGAAAATAAAAATTATCGTTCATTTTCGTCCTTACAAGACACATAATTGAAAATTCCAAAAAAATAGCAAAAAAAAATCAAAAAATTAAAAAATTCCTTTATGGCTTCATTTCAAGCCAAAATAGGATGGAAAAGACTGAGAAAGAGAGAAAATAACAAGTATCGTTTCGTTTCGTCCTTACCCGACTTGTAAAATAAAATTACAAAAAAATAGCAAAACAATTGAAAAAATTAAAAAAATTACCATTATGGCTTTATTTCAAAGCAAAATCGGCAGGAAAATCATGAGGCAGAGAGAAAATAAAAAATATCATTTCGTTTCGTCCTTACCCGACACGTAATAGAAAACTCCAAAAAAATAGCAAAAAAATTCAAAAATTAAAAAAACACCTTTATGGGTTCATTTCGAGCCAAAATAGGTTGGAAAAGGCTGAGAAAGAGAGAAAACGAAAACTATCGTTTCGTTTCGTCCTTACCCGACTCGTAATAGAAAATTATAAAAAAATAGCAACACAATTGAAAAAATTAAAAAAATACCATTATGGCTTTATTTCAATCCAAAAGCAGTAGGAAAATCATGAGGCAGAGAGAAAATAAAAATTATCGCTCCATTTCGTCCTTACCAGACACATAATTGAAAATTCCAAAAAAATAGAAAAAATTAAAAAATTCCTTTATGGCTTCATTTCAAGCCAAAATAGGTTAGAAGAGGCTGAGAAAGAGAAAAAATAAAAAATATCATTTCGTTTCGTCCTAACCCGACGCGTAATAGAAAATTCCAAAAAAATAGCAAAAAAATTCAAAAAATTAAAAAATTCCTTTATGGCTTCATTTCAAGCCAAAATTGGATGGAAAAGGCTGAGAAAGAGAGAAAACAAAAACTATCGGTTTGTTTCGTCCTTACCCGAACCGTAATAGAAAATTCCAAAAATATAGCAAAAAATTTCAAAAAATTAAAAAATTCCTTTATGGCTTCATTTCAAGCCAAAAAAGGATGGAAAAGGCTGAGAAAGAGAGAAAACGAAAACTATCGTTTCGTTTCGTCCTTACCCGACTCGTAATAGAAAATTTCAAAACAATAGCAAAAAAATTCAAACAATTAAAAAATTCCTTTATGGCTTCATTTCAAGCCAAAATAGGATGGAAAAGGTTGAGAAAGAGAGAAAACAAAAACTATCGCTTCGTTTCATCCTTACCCGAACCGTAATAGAAAATTCCAAAAAAATAGCAAAAAAATTCAAAAAATTAAAAAACACCTTTCTGGCTTCATTTCAAGCCAATATAGATTGGAAAACACTGAGAAGGAGATAAAATAAAAAATATCGTTTCATTTCGTCCTTACCCGACTCGTAATAGAAAATTCCAAAACAATAGCAAAAAAATTCAAAAAACTAAAAAATTCCTTTATGGCTTCATTTCAAGCCAAAATAGGATGGAAAAGGCTGAGAAAGAGAGAAAACGAAACTATCGCTTCGTTTCATCCTTACCCGATACGTAATAGAAAAATCCAAAAAAGTAGCAAAAAAATACAAAAACTTAGGGAACACCTTTATGGCTTCATTTCGAGCCAAAATAGGTTGGAAATTACTGAGAAAGAGAGAAGATAAAAATTATGGTTTCGTTTCGTCCTTACCCGACGCGAAATAGAAAATTCCAAAAAAATAGCAAAAAAATTCAAAAAATTAGAAAATTCCTTTATGGCTTCATTTCACACCAAAATAGGATGGAAAAGGCTGAAAGCCAATGTAGGTTGGAAAAGACCGAGAATGAGAGAAAATAAAAAATATCGTTTCGTTTCGTCCTTACCCGACTCGTAATAGAAAATTCCAAAACAATAGCAAAAAAATTCAAAAAATTAAAAAACTCCTTTATGGCTTCATTTCAAGCCAAAATAGGATGGAAAAGGCCGAGAAAGAGAGAAAACAAAACTATCGCTTCGTTTCGTCCTTACTCGAACCGTAATAGAAAATTGCAAAAAAATAGCAAAAAAATTCAAAAAATTAAAAAACACCTTTATGGCTTCATTTCAAGCCAATATAGGTTGGAAAAGACTGAGAAAGAGAGAAAATAAAAAATATCGTTTCGTTTCGTCCTTACTCGACGCGTATTAGAAAATTCCAAAAAAAATAGCAATAAAATTGAAAAAAATTAAAAAATACCATTAAGGCTTTATTTCAATCCAAAATTAGCTGGAAAATCATGATACAGAGAGAAAATAAAAATTATCGTTCATTTTCGTCCTTACAAGACACATAATTGAAAATTCCAAAAAAATAGCAAAAAATTAAAAAATTCCTTTATGGCTTCATTTCGAGCCAAAATTGGTTGGAAATGGCTTAGAAAGAGAGAAAATAAAAATTATGGTTTCATTTCGTCCTTACCCGACGCGTAATAGAAAATTCCAAAAAAATAGCAAAAAAATTCAAAAAATTAAAAAATTCCTTTATGGCTTCATTTCACGCCAAAATAGGATGGAAAAGGCTGAGAAAGATAGAAAAAAAAACTATCGCTTCGTTTCGTCCTTACCCGAACCGTAATAGAAAATTCCAAAAAAATAGCAAAAGAATTCAAAAAGTTAAAAAACACCTTTATGGCTTCATTTCAAGCCAATATAGGTTGGAAAAGACCGAGAAGGAGAGAAAATAAAAAATATCGTTTCGTTTCGTCCTTACCCGACGCGTAATAGAAAATTCCAAAAAAATAGCAAAAAAATTCAAAAAATTAAAAAATTCCTTTATGGCTTCATTTCACGCCAAAATAGGATGGAAAAGGCGGAGAAAGATAGAAAAAAAAAACTATCGCTTCGTTTCGTCCTTACCCGAACCGTAATAGAAAATTCCCAAAAAATAGCAAAAAAATTCAAAAAATTAAAAAACACCTTTCTGGCTTCATTTCAAGCCAATATAGATTGGAAAACACTGAGAAGGAGATAAAATAAAAAATATCGTTTCATTTCGTCCTTACCCGACTCGTAATAGAAAATTCCAAAACAATAGCAAAAAAATTCAAAAAACTAAAAAATTCCTTTATGGCTTCATTTCAAGCCAAAATAGGATGGAAAAGGCTGAGAAAGAGAGAAAACGAAACTATCGCTTCGTTTCATCCTTACCCGATACGTAATAGAAAAATCCAAAAAAGGAGCAAAAAAATACAAAAACTTAGGGAACACCTTTATGGCTTCATTTCGAGCCAAAATAGGTTGGAAATTACTGAGAAAGAGAGAAGATAAAAATTATGGTTTCGTTTCGTCCTTACCCGACGCGAAATAGAAAATTCCAAAACAATAGCAAAAAAATTCAAAAAATTAGAAAATTCCTTTATGGCTTCATTTCACACCAAAATAGGATGGAAAAGGCTGAAAGCCAATATAGGTTGGAAAAGACCGAGAATGAGAGAAAATAAAAAATATCGTTTCGTTTCGTCCTTACCCGACTCGTAATAGAAAATTCCAAAACAATAGCAAAAAAATTCAAAAAATTAAAAAATTCCTCTATGGCTTCATTTCAAGCCAAAATAGGATGGAAAAGGCCGAGAAAGAGAGAAAACAAAACTATCGCTTCGTTTCGTCCTTACTCGAACCGTAATAGAAAATTGCAAAAAAATAGCAAAAAAATTCAAAAAATTAAAAAACACCTTTATGGCTTCATTTCAAGCCAATATAGGTTGGAAAAGACTGAGAAAGAGAGAAAATAAAAAATATCGTTTCGTTTCGTCCTTACTCGACGCGTATTAGAAAATTCCAAAAAAAATAGCAATAAAATTGAAAAAAATTAAAAAATACCATTATGGCTTTATTTCAATCCAAAATTAGCTGGAAAATCATGATACAGAGAGAAAATAAAAATTATCGTTCATTTTCGTCCTTACAAGACACATAATTGAAAATTCCAAAAAAATAGCAAAAAATTAAAAAATTCCTTTATGGCTTCATTTCGAGCCAAAATTGGTTGGAAATGGCTTAGAAAGAGAGAAAATAAAAATTATGGTTTCATTTCGTCCTTACCCGACGCGTAATAGAAAATTCCAAAAAAATAGCAAAAAAATTCAAAAAATTAAAAAATTCCTTTATGGCTTCATTTCACGCCAAAATAGGATGGAAAAGGCTGAGAAAGATAGAAAAAAAAACTATCGCTTCGTTTCGTCCTTACCCGAACCGTAATAGAAAATTCCAAAAAAATAGCAAAAGAATTCAAAAAGTTAAAAAACACCTTTATGGCTTCATTTCAAGCCAATATAGGTTGGAAAAGACCGAGAAGGAGAGAAAATAAAAAATATCGTTTCGTTTCGTCCTTACCCGACGCGTAATAGAAAATTCCAAAAAAATAGCAAAAAAATTCAAAAAATTAAAAAATTCCTTTATGGCTTCATTTCACGCCAAAATAGGATGGAAAAGGCGGAGAAAAATGGAAAAAAAAAACTATCGCTTCGTTTCGTCCTTACCCGAACCGTAATAGAAAATTCCCAAAAAATAGCAAAAAAATTTAAAAAATTAAAAAATTCCTTTATGGCTTCATTTCAAGCCAAAATAGGATGGAAAAGGCTGAGAAAGAGAGAAAACAAAAACTAAAGCTTCGTTTCGTCCTTGCCCGAACCGTAATAGAAAATTCCAAAAAAATATCAAAAAAATTCAAAAAATTAAAAAACACCTTTATGGCTTCATTTCAAGCCAATATAGGTTGGAAAAGACTGAGAAGGAGAGAAAATAAAAAATATCGTTTCGTTTTGTCCTTACCCGTCTTGGAATAGAAAATTATAAAAAAATAGCAACCCAATTGAAAAAATTAAAAAATTCATTTATGGCTTCATTTCAAACCAAAATAGGGTGGAAAAGGCTGAGAAAGAGAGAAAACGAAACTATCGCTTCGTTTCATCCTTACCCGATACATAATTGAAAACTCCAAAAAAGGAGCAAAAAAATTCAAAAACTTAGAAAACACCTTTATGGTTTCAATTCGAGCCAAAATAGGTTGGAAATGGCTTAGAAAGAGAAAATAAAAATTATGGTTTCGTTTCGTCCTTACCCGACGCGTAATAGAAAATTCCAAAAAAATAGCAAAAAAATTCAAAAAATTAAAAAATTCCTTTATGGCTTCATTTCAAGCCAAAATAGGATGGAAAAGGCTGAGAAAGAGAGAGAACAAAAACTATCGTTTCGTTTCGTCCTTACTCGACTCGTAATAGAAAATTCAAAAACAATAGCAAAAAAATTCAAAAAATTAAAAAATTCCTTTATGGCTTCATTTCAAGCCAAAATAGGATGGAAAAGGCTGAGAATGAGAGAGAACAAAAACTATCGTTTCGTTTCGTCCTTACCCGACTCGTAATAGAAAATTCCAAAACAATAGCAAAAAAATTCAAAAAATTAAAAAATTCCTTTATGGCTTTATTTCAAGCCAAAATAGGATGGAAAAGGCCGAGAAAGAGAGAAAACAAAACTATCGCTTCGTTTCGTCCTTACCCGAACCGTAATAGAAAATTTCAAAAAAATAGCAAAAAAATTCAAAAAATTAAAAAACACCTTTATGGCTTCATTTCAAGCTAATATAGGTTGGAAAAGATTGAGAAAGAGAGAAAATAAAAAATATCGTTTCGTTTCGTCCTTACTCGACGCGTAATAAAAAATTCCAAAAAAATAGCAATAAAATTGAAAAAAATTAAAAAATAACATTATGGCTTTATTTCAATCCAAAATTAGCTGGAAAATCATGATACAGAGAGAAAATAAAAATTATCGTTCATTTTCGTCCTTACAAGACACATAATTGAAAATTCCAAAAAAATAGCAAAAAAAATCAAAAAATTAAAAAATTCCTTTATGGCTTCATTTCAAGCCAAAATAGGTTGGAAAAGGCTGAGAAAGAGAGAAAATAACTAGTATCGTTTCGTTTCGTCCTTACTCGACACGTAATAAAAAATTCCAAAAAAATAGCAATAAAATTGAAAAAAATTAAAAAATAACATTATGGCTTTATTTCAATCCAAAATTAGCTGGAAAATCATGATACAGAGAGAAAATAAAAATTATCGTTCATTTTCGTCCTTACAAGACACATAATTGAAAATTCAAAAAAAATAGCAAAAAAAATCAAAAAATTAAAAAATTCCTTTATGGCTTCATTTCAAGCCAAAATAGGATGGAAAAGACTGAGAAAGAGAGAAAATACCAAGTATCGTTTCGTTTCGTCCTTACCCGACTTGTAATATAAAATTACAAAAAAATAGCAAAACAATTGAAAAAATTAAAAAAATTACCATTATGGCTTTATTTCAAAGCAAAATCGGCAGGAAAATCATGAGGCAGAGAGAAAATAAAAAATATCATTTCGTTTCGTCCTTACCCGACACGTAATAGAAAACTCCAAAAAAATAGCAAAAAAATTCAAAAAATTAAAAAACACCTTTATGGGTTCATTTCGAGCCAAAATAGGTTGGAAAAGGCTGAGAAAGAGAGAAAACGAAAACTATCGTTTCGTTTCGTCCTTACCCGACTCGTAATAGAAAATTATAAAAAAATAGCAACACAATTGAAAAAATTAAAAAAATACCATTATGGCTTTATTTCAATCCAAAAGCAGTAGGAAAATCATGAGGCAGAGAGAAAATAAAAATTATCGCTCCATTTCGTCCTTACCAGACACATAATTGAAAATTCCAAAAAAATAGAAAAAATTAAAAAATTCCTTTATGGCTTCATTTCAAGCCAAAATAGGTTAGAAGAGGCTGAGAAAGAGAAAAAATAAAAAATATCATTTCGTTTCGTCCTAACCCGACGCGTAATAGAAAATTCCAAAAAAATAGCAAAAAAATTCAAAAAATTAAAAAATTCCTTTATGGCTTCATTTCAAGCCAAAATTGGATGGAAAAGGCTGAGAAAGAGAGAAAACAAAAACTATCGCTTCGTTTCGTCCTTACCCGAACCGTAATAGAAAATTCCAAAAATATAGCAAAAAATTTCAAAAAATTAAAAAATTCCTTTATGGCTTCATTTCAAGCCAAAATAGGATGGAAAAGGTTGAGAAAGAGAGAAAACAAAAACTATCGCTTCGTTTCATCCTTACCCGAACCGTAATAGAAAATTCCAAAAAAATAGCAAAAAAATTCAAAAAATTAAAAAACACCTTTCTGGCTTCATTTCAAGCCAATATAGATTGGAAAACACTGAGAAGGAGATAAAATAAAAAATATCGTTTCATTTAGTCCTTACCCGACTCGTAATAGAAAATTCCAAAACAATAGCAAAAAAATTCAAAAAACTAAAAAATTCCTTTATGGCTTCATTTCAAGCCAAAATAGGATGGAAAAGGCTGAGAAAGAGAGAAAACGAAACTATCGCTTCGTTTCATCCTTACCCGATACGTAATAGAAAAATCCAAAAAAGGAGCAAAAAAATACAAAAACTTAGGGAACACCTTTATGGCTTCATTTCGAGCCAAAATAGGTTGGAAATTACTGAGAAAGAGAGAAGATAAAAATTATGGTTTCGTTTCGTCCTTACCCGACGCGAAATAGAAAATTCCAAAAAAATAGCAAAAAAATTCAAAAAATTAGAAAATTCCTTTATGGCTTCATTTCTCACCAAAATAGGATGGAAAAGGCTGAAAGCCAATATAGGTTGGAAAAGACCGAGAATGAGAGAAAATAAAAAATATCGTTTCGTTTCGTCCTTACCCGACTCGTAATAGAAAATTCCAAAACAATAGCAAAAAAATTCAAAAACTTAAAAAATTCCTTTATGGCTTCATTTCAAGCCAAAATAGGATGGAAAAGGCCGAGAAAGAGAGAAAACAAAACTATCGCTTCGTTTCGTCCTTACTCGAACCGTAATAGAAAATTGCAAAAAAATAGCAAAAAAATTCAAAAAATTAAAAAACACCTTTATGGCTTCATTTCAAGCCAATATAGGTTGGAAAAGACTGAGAAAGAGAGAAAATAAAAAATATCGTTTCGTTTCGTCCTTACTCGACGCGTATTAGAAAATTCAAAAAAAAATAGCAATAAAATTGAAAAAAATTAAAAAATACCATTATGGCTTTATTTCAATCCAAAATTAGCTGGAAAATCATGATACAGAGAGAAAATAAAAATTATCGTTCATTTTCGTCCTTACAAGACACATAATTGAAAATTCCAAAAAAATAGCAAAAAATTAAAAAATTCCTTTATGGCTTCATTTCGAGCCAAAATTGGTTGGAAATGGCTTAGAAATAGAGAAAATAAAAATTATGGTTTCATTTCGTCCTTACCCGACGCGTAATAGAAAATTCCAAAAAAATAGCAAAAAAATTCAAAAAATTAAAAAATTCCTTTATGGCTTCATTTCACGCCAAAATAGGATGGAAAAGGCTGAGAAAGATAGAAAAAAAAACTATCGCTTCGTTTCGTCCTTACCCGAACCGTAATAGAAAATTCCAAAAAAATAGCAAAAGAATTCAAAAAGTTAAAAAACACCTTTATGGCTTCATTTCAAGCCAACATAGGTTGGAAAAGACCGAGAAGGAGAGAAAATAAAAAATATCGTTTCGTTTCGTCCTTACCCGACGCGTAATAGAAAATTCCAAAAAAATAGCAAAAAAATTCAAAAAATTAAAAAATTCCTTTATGGCTTCATTTCACGCCAAAATAGGATGGAAAAGGCGGAGAAAGATAGAAAAAAAAAACTATCGCTTCGTTTCGTCCTTACCCGAACCGTAATAGAAAATTCCCAAAAAATAGCAAAAAAATTCAAAAAATTAAAAAATTCCTTTATGGCTTCATTTCAAGCCAAAATAGGATGGAAAAGGCTGAGAAAGAGAGAAAACAAAAACTAAAGCTTCGTTTCGTCCTTGCCCAAACCGTAATAGAAAATTCCAAAAAAATAGCAAAAAAATTCAAAAAATTAAAATACACCTTTATGGCTTCATTTCAAGCCAATATAGGTTGGAAAAGACTGAGAAGGAGAGAAAATAAAAAATATCGTTTCGTTTTGTCCTTACCCGTCTTGGAATAGAAAATTATAAAAAAATAGCAACCCAATTGAAAAAATTAAAAAATTCATTTATGGCTTCATTTCAAACCAAAATAGGGTGGAAAAGGCTGAGAAAGAGAGAAAACGAAACTATCGCTTCGTTTCATCCTTACCCGATACGTAATTGAAAACTCCAAAAAAGGAGCAAAAAAATTCAAAAACTTAGAAAACACCTTTATGGTTTCAATTCGAGCCAAAATAGGTTGGAAATGGCTTAGAAAGAGAAAATAAAAATTATGGTTTCGTTTCGTCCTTACCCGACGCGTAATAGAAAATTCCAAAAAAATAGCAAAAAAATTCAAAAAATTAAAAAATTCCTTTATGGCTTCATTTCAAGCCAAAATAGGATGGAAAAGGCTGAGAAAGAGAGAGAACAAAAACTATCGTTTCGTTTCGTCCTTACTCGACTCGTAATAGAAAATTCAAAAACAATAGCAAAAAAATTCAAAAAATTAAAAAATTCCTTTATGGCTTCATTTCAAGCCAAAATAGGATGGAAAAGGCTGAGAATGAGAGAGAACAAAAACTATCGTTTCGTTTCGTCCTTACCCGACTCGTAATAGAAAATTCCAAAACAATAGCAAAAAAATTCAAAAAATTAAAAAATTCCTTTATGGCTTCATTTCAGGCCAAAATAGGATGGAAAAGGCCGAGAAAGAGAGAAAACAAAACTATCGCTTCGTTTCGTCCTTACCCGAACCGTAATAGAAAATTGCAAAAAAATAGCAAAAAAATTCAAAAAATTAAAAAACACCTTTATGGCTTCATTTCAAGCCAATATAGGTTGGAAAAGACTGAGAAAGAGAAAAAATAAAAAATATCGTTTCGTTTCGTCCTTACTCGACGCGTAATAGAAAATTCCAAAAAAATAGCAATAAAATTGAAAAAAATTAAAAAATACCATCATGGCTTTATTTAAATCCAAAATTAGCTGGAAAATCATGATACAGAGAGAAAATAAAAATTATCGTTCATTTTCGTCCTTACAAGACACATAATTGAAAATTCCAAAAAAATAGCAAAAAATTAAAAAATTCCTTTATGGCTTCATTTCAAGCCAAAATACGTTGGAAAAGGCTGAGAAAGAGAGAATATATAACAAGTATCACTTCGTTTCGTCCTTTCCCGACCCGTAATAGAAAATTACAAAAAAATAGCAAAATAATTGAAAAAATTAAAAAAATACCATTATGGCTTTATTTCAAGCCAAAATAGGATGGAAAAGGCAGAGAAAGAGAGAAAACAAAAACTATCGCTTCGTTTCGTCCTTACCAGACACATAATTGAAAATTTCAAAAAAATAGCAAAAAAAATCAAAAAATTAAAAAATTCCTTTATGGCTTTATTTCAAGCCAAAATAGGATGGAAAAGGCTGAGAAAGAGAGAAAACAAAAACTATCGCTTCGTTTCGTCCTTACCCGATACGTAATAGAAAATTCCAAAACAACAACAAAAAATTGAAAAAAATTAAAAAATACGATTATGGCTTTATTTCAATCCAAAATTGGCTTGAAAATCATGAGACAGAGTGAAAATAAAAATTATAGTTCCTTCTCATCCTTACCAGACACATAATTGAAAATTCCAAAAAAATAGCAAAAAAATTCAAAAAGTTAAAAAATTCCTTTATGGCTTCATTTCAAGCCAAAATAGGTTGGAAAAGGCTGAGAAAGAAAGAAAATAACAAGTATCACTTCGTTTCGTCCTTACCCGGCTCGAAATAGAAAATTACAAAAAAATAGCAAAACAATTAAAAAAATTAAAAAAATACCATTATGGCTTTATTTCAATCCAAATTCGATAGGAAAATCATGAGGCAGGGAGAAAATAAAAATTATCGTTCCCTTTCGTCCTTACCAGACACATAATTGAAAATTCCAAAAAAATAGCAAAAAAAACCAAAAAATTAAAATATTCACTTATGGCTTTATTTCAAGCCAAAATAGGATGGAAAAGGCTGAGAAAGAGAGAAAACAAAAACTATCGCTTCGTTTCGTCCTTACCCGAACCGTAATAGAAAATTCCAAAAAAATAGCAAAAGAATTCAAAAAGTTAAAAAACACCTTTATGGCTTCATTTCAAGCCAATATAGGTTGGAAAAGACCGAGAAGGAGAGAAAATAAAAAATATCGTTTCGTTTCGTCCTTACCCGACGCGTAATAGAAAATTCCAAAAAAATAGCAAAAAAATTCAAAAAATTAAAAAATTCCTTTATGGCTTCATTTCACGCCAAAATAGGATGGAAAAGGCTGAGAAAGATAGAAAAAAAAAAACTATCGCTTCGTTTCGTCCTTACCCGAACCGTAATAGAAAATTCCCAAAAAATAGCAAAAAAATTCAAAAAATTAAAAAATTCCTTTATGGCTTCATTTCAAGCCAAAATAGGATGGAAAAGGCTGAGAAAGAGAGAAAACAAAAACTAAAGCTTCGTTTCGTCCTCGCCCGAACCGTAATAGAAAATTCCAAAAAAATAGCAAAAAAATTCAAAAAATTGAAAAACACCTTTATGGCTTCATTTCAAGCCAATATAGGTTGGAAAAGACTGAGAAGGAGAGAAAATAAAAAATATCGTTTCGTTTCGTCCTTACCCGTCTTGGAATAGAAAATTATAAAAAAATAGCAACAAAATTGAAAAAATTAAAAAATTCCTTTATGGCTTCATTTCAAACCAAAATAGGGTGGAAAAGGCTGAGAAAGAGAGAAAACGAAACTATCGCTTCGTTTCATCCTTACCCGATACGTAATTGAAAACTCCAAAAAAGGAGCAAAAAAATTCAAAAACTTAGAAAACACCTTTATGGTTTCATTTCGAGCCAAAATAGGATGGAAATGGCTTAGAAAGAGAAAATAAAAATTATGGTTTCGTTTCGTCCTTACCCGACGCGTAATAGAAAATTCCAAAAAAGTAGCAAAAAAATTCAAAAAATTAAAAAATTCCTTGATGGCTTCATTTCAAGCCAAAATAGGATGGAAAAGGCTGAGAAAGAGAGAGAACAAAAACGATCGTTTCGTTTCGTCCTTATCCGACTCGTAATAGAAAATTCAAAAACAATAGCAAAAAAATTCAAAAAATTAAAAAATTCCTTTATGGCTTCATTTCAAGCCAAAATAGGATGGAAAAGGCTGAGAATGAGAGAGAACAAAAACTATCGTTTCGTTTCGTCCTTACCCGACTCGTAATAGAAAATTCCAAAACAATAGCAAAAAAATTCAAAAAATTGAAAAACACCTTTATGGCTTCATTTCAAGCCAATATAGGTTGGAAAAGACTGAGAAGGAGAGAAAATAAAAATATCGTTTCGTTTCGTCCTTACCCGTCTTGGAATAGAAAATTATAAAAAAATAGCAACAAAATTGAAAAAATTAAAAAATTCCTTTATGGCTTCATTTCACACCAAAATAGGATGGAAAAGGCTGAAAGCCAATATAGGTTGGAAAAGACCGAGAATGAGAGAAAATAAAAAATATCGTTTCGTTTCGTCCTTACCCGACTCGTAATAGAAAATTCCAAAACAATAGCAAAAAAATTCAAAAAATTAAAAAATTCCTTTATGGCTTCATTTCAAGCCAAAATAGGATGAAAAAGGCCGAGAAAGAGAGAAAACAAAACTATCGCTTCGTTTCGTCCTTACTCGAACCGTAATAGAAAATTGCAAAAAAATAGCAAAAAAATTCAAAAAATTAAAAAACACCTTTATGGCTTCATTTCAAGCCAATATAGGTTGGAAAAGACTGAGAAAGAGAGAAAATAAAAAATATCGTTTCGTTTCGTCCTTACTCGACGCGTATTAGAAAATTCCAAAAAAAATAGCAATAAAATTGAAAAAAATTAAAAAATACCATTATGGCTTTATTTCAATCCAAAATTAGCTGGAAAATCATGATACAGAGAGAAAATAAAAATTATCGTTCATTTTCGTCCTTACAAGACACATAATTGAAAATTCCAAAAAAATAGCAAGAAATTAAAAAATTCCTTTATGGCTTCATTTCGAGCCAAAATTGGTTGGAAATGGCTTAGAAAGAGAGAAAATAAAAATTATGGTTTCATTTCGTCCTTACCCGACGCGTAATAGAAAATTCCAAAAAAATAGCAAAAAAATTCAAAAAATTAAAAAATTCCTTTATGGCTTCATTTCACGCCAAAATAGGATGGAAAAGGCTGAGAAAGATAGAAAAAAAAACTATCGCTTCGTTTCGTCCTTACCCGAACCGTAATTCCAAAAAAATAGCAAAAGAATTCAAAAAGTTAAAAAACACCTTTATGGCTTCATTTCAAGCCAATATAGGTTGGAAAAGTCCGAGAAGGAGAGAAAATAAAAAATATCGTTTCGTTTCGTCCTTACCCGACGCGTAATAGAAAATTCCAAAAAAATAGCAAAAAAATTCAAAAAATTAAAAAATTCCTTTATGGCTTCATTTCACGCCAAAATAGGATGGAAAAGGCGGAGAAAGATAGAAAAAAAAAACTATCGCTTCGTTTCGTCCTTACCCGAACCGTAATAGAAAATTCCCAAAAAATAGCAAAAAAATTCAAAAAATTAAAAAATTCCTTTATGGCTTCATTTCAAGCCAAAATAGGATGGAAAAGGCTGAGAAAGAGAGAAAACAAAAACTAAAGCTTCGTTTCGTCCTTGCCCGAACCGTAATAGAAAATTCCAAAAAAATAGCAAAAAAATTCAAAAAATTAAAAAACACCTTTATGGCTTCATTTCAAGCCAATATAGGTTGGAAAAGACTGAGAAGGAGAGAAAATAAAAAATATCGTTTCGTTTTGTCCTTACCCGTCTTGGAATAGAAAATTATAAAAAAATAGCAACCCAATTGAAAAAATTAAAAAATTCATTTATGGCTTCATTTCAAACCAAAATAGGGTGGAAAAGGCTGAGAAAGAGAGAAAACGAAACTATCGCTTCGTTTCATCCTTACCCGATACGTAATTGAAAACTCCAAAAAAGGAGCAAAAAAATTCAAAAACTTAGAAAACACCTTTATGGTTTCAATTCGAGCCAAAATAGGTTGGAAATGGCTTAGAAAGAGAAAATAAAAATTATGGTTTCGTTTCGTCCTTACCCGACGCGTAATAGAAAATTCCAAAAAAATAGCAAAAAAATTCAAAAAATTAAAAAATTCCTTTATGGCTTCATTTCAAGCCAAAATAGGATGGAAAAGGCTGAGAAAGAGAGAGAACAAAAACTATCGTTTCGTTTCGTCCATACTCGACTCGTAATAGAAAATTCAAAAACAATAGCAAAAAAATTCAAAAAATTAAAAAATTCCTTTATGGCTTCATTTCAAGCCAAAATAGGATGGAAAAGGCTGAGAATGAGAGAGAACAAAAACTATCGTTTCGTTTCGTCCTTACCCGACTCGTAATAGAAAATTCCAAAACAATAGCAAAAAAATTCAAAAAATTAAAAAATTCCTTTATGGCTTCATTTCAAGCCAAAATAGGATGGAAAAGGCCGAGAAAGAGAGAAAACAAAACTATCGCTTCATTTCGTCCTTACCCGAACCGTAATAGAAAATTGCAAAAAAATAGCAAAAAAATTCAAAAAATTAAAAAACACCTTTATGGCTTCATTTCAAGCCAATATAGGTTGGAAAAGACTGAGAAAGAGAAAAAATAAAAAATATCGTTTCGTTTCGTCCTTACTCGACGCGTAATAGAAAATTCCAAAAAAATAGCAATAAAATTGAAAAAAATGAAAAAATACCATCATGGCTTTATTTAAATCCAAAATTAGCTGGAAAATCATGATACAGAGAGAAAATAAAAATTATCGTTCATTTTCGTCCTTACAAGACACATAATTGAAAATTCCAAAAAAATAGCAAAAAAATTCAAAAAATTAAAAAATTCCTTTATGGCTTCATTTCACGCCAAAATAGGATGGAAAAGGCTGAGAAAGATAGAAAAAAAAACTATCGCTTCGTTTCGTCCTTACCCGAACCGTAATAGAAAATTCCAAAAAAATAGCAAAAGAATTCAAAAAGTTAAAAAACACCTTTGTGGCTTCATTTCAAGCCAATATAGGTTGGAAAAGACCGAGAAGGAGAGAAAATAAAAAATATCGTTTCGTTTCGTCCTTACCCGACGCGTAATAGAAAATTCCAAAAAAATAGCAAAAAAATTCAAAAAATTAAAAAATTCCTTTATGGCTTCATTTCACGCCAAAATAGGATGGAAAAGGCGGAGAAAGATAGAAAAAAAAAACTATCGCTTCGTTTCGTCCTTACCCGAACCGTAATAGAAAATTCCCAAAAAATAGCAAAAAAATTCAAAAAATTAAAAAATTCCTTTATGGCTTCATTTCAAGCCAAAATAGGATGGAAAAGGCTGAGAAAGAGAGAAAACAAAAAGTAAAGCTTCGTTTCGTCCTTGCCCGAACCGTAATAGAAAATTCCAAAAAAATAGCAAAAAAATTCAAAAAATTGAAAAATTTATTTATGGCTTCATTTCAAACCAAAATAGGGTGGAAAAGGCTGAGAAAGAGAGAAAACGAAACTATCGCTTCGTTTCATCCTTACCCGATACGTAATTGAAAACTCCAAAAAAGGAGCAAAAAAATTCAAAAACTTAGAAAACACCTTTATGGTTTCAATTCGAGCCAAAATAGGTTGGAAATGGCTTAGAAAGAGAAAAAAAAACTATCGCTTCGTTTCGTCCTTACCCGATACGTAATAGAAAATTCCAAAACAACAGCAAAAAATTGAAAAAAATTAAAAAATACGATTATGGCTTTATTTCAATCCAAAATTGGCTTGAAAATCATGAGACAGAGTGAAAATAAAAATTATAGTTCCTTTTCGTCCTTACCAGACACATAATTGAAAATTCCAAAAAAATAGCAAAAGAATTCAAAAAATTAAAAAACAACTTTATGGCTTCATTTCAAGCCAATATAGGTTGGAAAAGACCGAGAAGGAGAGAAAATAAAAAATATCGTTTCGTTTCGTCCTTACCCGACTCGTAATAGAAAATTCCAAAACAATAGCAAAAAAATTCAAAAAATTAAAAAATTCCTTTATGGCTTCATTTCAAGCCAAAATAGGATGGAAAAGGCCGAGAAAGAGAGAAAACAAAACTATCGCTTCGTTTCGTCCTTACCCGAACCGTAATAGAAAATTGCAAAAAAATAGCAGAAAAATTGAAAAAATTAAAAAACACCTTTATGACTTCATTTCAAGCCAATATAGGTTGGAAAAGACTGAGAAAGAGAAAAAATAAAAAATATCGTTTCGTTTCGTCCTTACTCGACGCGTAATAGAAAATTCCAAAAAAATAGCAATAAAAATGAAAAAAATTAAAAAATACCATCATGGCTTTATTTCAATCCAAAATTAGCTGGAAAATCATGATACCGAGAGAAAATAAAAATTATCGTTCATTTTCGTCCTTACAAGACACATAATTGAAAATTCCAAAAAAATAGCAAAAAATTAAAAAATTCCTTTATGGCTCCATTTCAAGCCAAAATACGTTGGAAAAGGCTGAGAAAGAGAGAATATATAACAAGTATCACTTCGTTTCGTCCTTTCCCGACCCGTAATAGAAAATTACAAAAAAATAGCAAAATAATTGAAAAAATTAAAAAAATACCATTATGGCTTTATTTCAAGCCAAAATAGGATGGAAAAGGCAGAGAAAGAGAGAAAACAAAAACTATCGCTTCGTTTCGTCCTTACCAGACACATAATTGAAAATTTCAAAAAAATAGCAAAAAAAATCAAAAAATTAAAAAATTCCTTTATGGCTTTATTTCAAGCCAAAATAGGATGGAAAAGGCTGAGAAAGAGAGAAAACAAAAACTATCGCTTCGTTTCGTCCTTACCCGATACGTAATAGAAAATTCCAAAACAACATCAAAAAATTGAAAAAAATTAAAAAATACGATTATGGCTTTATTTCAATCCAAAATTGGCTTGAAAATCATGAGACAGAGTGAAAATAAAAATTATAGTTCCTTCTCATCCTTACAAGACACATAATTGAAAATTCCAAAAAAATTGCAAAAAAATTCAAAAAGTTAAAAAATTCCTTTATGGCTTCATTTCAAGCCAAAATAGGTAGGAAAAGGCTGAGAAAGAAAGAAAATAACAAGTATCACTTCGTTTCGTCCTTACCCGGCTCGAAATAGAAAATTACAAAAAAATAGCAAAACAATTAAAAAAATTAAAAAAATACCATTATGGCTTTATTTCAATCCAAATTCGATAGGAAAATCATGAGGCAGGGAGAAAATAAAAATTATCGTTCCCATTCGTCCTTACCAGACACATAATTGAAAATTCCAAAAAAATAGCAAAAAAAACCAAAAAATTAAAATATTCACTTATGGCTTTATTTCAAGCCAAAATAGGATGGAAAAGGCTGAGAAAGAGAGAAAACAAAAACTATCGCTTCGTTTCGTCCTTACCCGAACCGTAATAGAAAATTCCAAAAAAATAGCAAAAGAATTCAAAAAGTTAAAAAACACCTTTATGGCTTCATTTCAAGCCAATATAGGTTGGAAAAGACCGAGAAGGAGAGAAAATAAAAAATATCGTTTCGTTTCGTCCTTACCCGACTCGTAATAGAAAATTCCAAAACAATAGCAAAAAAATTCAAAAGATTAAAAAATTCTTTTATGGCTTCATTTCAAGCCAAAATAGGATGGAAAAGGCCGAGAAAGAGAGAAAAATAAACTATCGCTTCGTTTCGTCCTTACCCGAACTGTAATAGAAAATTGCAAAAAAATAGCAAAAAAATTCAAAAAATTAAAAAACACCTTTATGGCTTTATTTCAAGCCAATATAGGTTGGAAAAGACTGAGAAAGAGAGAAAATAAAAAATATCGTTTCGTTTCGTCCTTACCAGATTCATAATTGAAAATTTCAAAAAAATAGCAAAAAAAATCAAAAAATCAAAAAATTAAAAAATTCCTTTATGGCTTTATTTCAAGCCAAAATAGGATGGAAAAGGCTGAGAAAGAGAGAAAACAAAAACTATCGCTTCGTTTCGTCCTTACCCGATACGTAATAGAAAATTCCAAAACAACAGCAAAAAATAGAAAAAAAATTAAAAAATACGATTATGGCTTTATTTCAATCCAAAATTGGCTTGAAAATCATGAGACAGAGTGAAAATAAAAGTTATAGTTCCTTCTCGTCCTTACCAGACACATAATTGAAAATTCCAAAAAAATAGCAAAAAAATTCAAAAAGTTAAAAAATTCCTTTATGGCTTCATTTCAAGCCAAAATAGGTTGGAAAAGGCTGAGAAAGAAAGAAAATAACAAGTATCACTTCGTTTCGTCCATACCCGGCTCGAAATAGAAAATTACAAAAAAATAGCAAAACAATTAAAAAAATTAAAAAAATACCATAATGGCTTTATTTCAATCCAAATTCGATAGGAAAATCATGAGGCAGGGAGAAAATAAAAATTATCGTTCCCTTTCGTCCTTACCAGACACATAATTGAAAATTCCAAAAAAATAGCAAAAAAAACCAAAAAATTAAAATATTCACTTATGGCTTTATTTCACGCCAAAATAGGATGGAAAAGGCTGAGAAAGAGAGAAAACAAAAACTATCGCTTCGTTTCGTCCTTACCCGAACCGTAATAGAAAATTCCAAAAAAATAGCAAAAGAATTCAAAAAGTTAAAAAACACCTTTATGGCTTCATTTCAAGCCAATATAGGTTGGAAAAGACCGAGAAGGAGAGAAAATAAAAAATATCGTTTCGTTTCGTCCTTACCCGACTCGTAATAGAAAATTCCAAAACAATAGCAAAAAAATTCAAAAAATTCTTTTATGGCTTCATTTCAAGCCAAAATAGGATGGAAAAGGCCGAGAAAGAGAGAAAAATAAACTATCGCTTCGTTTCGTCCTTACCCGAACCGTAATAGAAAATTCCAAAAAAATAGCAAAAGAATTCAAAAAGTTAAAAAACACCTTTATGGCTTCATTTCAAGCCAATATAGGTTGGAAAAGACTGAGAAAGAGAAAAAATAAAATATACCGTTTCGTTTCGTCCTTACTCGACGCGTAATAGAAAATTCCAAAAAAATAGCAATAAAATTGAAAAAAATTAAAAAATACCATCATGGCTTTATTTCAATCCAAAATTAGCTGGAAAATCATGATACCGAGAGAAAATAAAAATTATTGTTCATTTTCGTCCTTACAAGACACATAATTGAAAATTTCAAAAAAATAGCAAAAAATTAAAAAATTCCTTTATGGCTTCATTTCAAGCCAAAATACGTTGGAAAAGGCTGAGAAAGAGAGAATATATAACAAGTATCACTTCGTTTCGTCCTTTCCCGACCCGTAATAGAAAATTACAAAAAAATAGCAAAATAATTGAAAAAATTAAAAAAATGCCATTATGGCTTTATTTCAAGCCAAAATAGGATGGAAAAGGCTGAGAAAGAGAGAAAACAAAAACTATCGCTTCGTTTCGTCCTTACCCGATACGTAATAGAAAATTCCAAAACAACAGCAAAAAATTGAAAAAAATTAAAAAATACGATTATGGCTTTATTTCAATCCAAAATTGGCTTGAAAATCATGAGACAGAGTGAAAATAAAAGTTATAGTTCCTTCTCGTCCTTACCAGACACATATTTGAAAATTCCAAAAAAATAGCAAAAAAATTCAAAAAGTTAAAAAATTCCTTTATGGCTTCATTTCAAGCCAAAATAGGTTGGAAAAGGCTGAGAAAGAAAGAAAATAACAAGTATCACATCGTTTCGTCCTTACCCGGCTCGAAATAGAAAATTACAAAAAAATAGCAAAACAATTAAAAAAATTAAAAAAATACCATTATGGCTTTATTTCAATCCAAATTCGATAGGAAAATCATGAGGCAGGGAGAAAGTAAAAATTATCGTTCCCTTTCGTCCTTACCAGACACATAATTGAAAATTCCAAAAAAATAGCAAAAAAAACCAAAAAATTAAAATATTCACTTATGGCTTTATTTCAAGCCAAAATTGGATGGAAAAGGCTGAGAAAGAGAGAAAACAAAAACTATCGCTTCGTTTCGTCCTTACCCGAACCGTAATAGAAAATTCCAAAAAAATAGAAAAAGAATTCAAAAAGTTAAAAAACACCTTTATGGCTTCATTTCAAGCCAATATAGGTTGGAAAAGACCGAGAAGGAGAGAAAATAAAAAATATCGTTTCGTTTCGTCCTTACCCGACGCGTAATAGAAAATTCCAAAAAAATAGCAAAAAAATTAAAAAAATTAAAAAAATTCCTTTATGGCTTCATTTCACGCCAAAATAGGATGGAAAAGGCTGAGAAAGATAGAAAAAAAAAACTATCGCTTCGTTTCGTCCTTACCCGAACCGTAATAGAAAATTCCCAAAAAATAGCAAAAAAATTCAAAAAATTAAAAAATTCCTTTATGGCTTTATTTCAAGCCAAAATAGGATGGAAAAGGCTGAGAAAGAGAGAAAACAAAAACTAAAGCTTCGTTTCGTCCTTGCCCGAACCGTAATAGAAAATTCCAAAAAAATAGCAAAAAAATTCATAAAATTAAAAAACACCTTTATGGCTTCATTTCAAGCCAATATAGGTTGGAAAAGACTGAGAAGGAGAGAAAATAAAAAATATCGTTTCGTTTCGTCTTTACCCGTCTTGGAATAGAAAATTATAAAAAAATAGCAACACAATTGAAAAAATTAAAAAATTCCTTTATGGCTTCATTTCAAACCAAAATAGGGTGGAAAAGGCTGAGAAAGAGAGAAAACGAAACTATCGCTTCGTTTCATCCTTACCCGATACGCAATTGAAAACTCCAAAAAAGGAGCAAAAAAATTCAAAAACTTAGAAAACACCTTTATGGTTTCATTTCGAGCCAAAATAGGATGGAAATGGCTTAGAAAGAGAAAATAAAAATTATGGTTTCGTTTCGTCCTTACCCGACGCGTAATAGAAAATTCCAAAAAAATAGCAAAAAAATTCAAAAAATTAAAAAATTCCTTGATGGCTTCATTTCAAGCCAAAATAGGATGGAAAAGGCTGAGAAAGAGAGAGAACAAAAACGGTCGTTTCGTTTCGTCCTTACCCGACTCGTAATAGAAAATTCAAAAACAATAGCAAAAAAATTCAAAAAATTAAAAAATTCCTTTATGGCTTCATTTCAAGCCAAAATAGGATGGAAAAGGCTGAGAATGAGAGAGAACAAAAACTATCGTTTCGTTTCGTCCTTACCCGACTCGTAATAAAAAATTCCAAAACAATAGCAAAAAAATTCAAAAAATTAAAAAATTCCTTTATGGCTTCATTTCAAGCCAAAATAGGATGGAAAAGGCCGAGAAAGAGAGAAAACAAAACTATCGCTTCGTTTCGTCCTTACCCGAACCGTAATAGAAAATTGCAAAAAAAATAGCAAAAAAATTCAAAAAATTAAAAAACACCTTTATGGCTTCATTTCAAGCCAATATAGGTTGGAAAAGACTGAGAAAGAGAAAAAATAAAATATACCGTTTCGTTTCGTCCTTACTCGACGCGTAATAGAAAATTCCAAAAAAATAGCAATAAAATTGAAAAAAATTAAAAAATACCATCATGGCTTTATTTCAATCCAAAATTAGCTGGAAAATCATGATACCGAGAGAAAATAAAAATTATCGTTCATTTTCCTCCTTACAAGACACATAATTGAAAATTTCAAAAAAATAGCAAAAAATTAAAAAATTCCTTTATGGCTTCATTTCAAGCCAAAATACGTTGGAAAAGGCTGAGAAAGAGAGAATATATAACAAGTATCACTTCGTTTCGTCCTTTCCCGACCCGTAATAGAAAATTACAAAAAAATAGCAAAATAATTGAAAAAATTAAAAAAATACCATTATGGCTTTATTTCAAGCCAAAATAGGATGGAAAAGGCTGAGAAAGGGAGAAAACAAAAACTATCGCTTCGTTTCGTCCTTACCCGGTACGTAATAGAAAATTCCAAAACAACAGCAAAAAATTGAAAAAAATTAAAAAATACGATTATGGCTTTATTTCAATCCAAAATTGGCTTGAAAATCATGAGACAGAGTGAAAATAAAAGTTATAGTTCCTTCTCGTCCTTACCAAACACATAATTGAAAATTCCAAAAAAATAGCAAAAAAATTCAAAAAGTTAAAAAATTCCTTTATGGCTTCATTTCAAGCCAAAATAGGTTGGAAAATGCTGAGAAAGAAAGAAAATAACAAGTATCACTTCGTTTCGTCCTTACCCGGCTCGAAATAGAAAATTACAAAAAAATAGCAAAACAATTAAAAAAATTAAAAAAATACCATTATGGCTTTATTTCAATCCAAATTCGATAGGAAAATCATGAGGCAGGGAGAAAATAAAAATTATCGTTCCCTTTCGTCCTTACCAGACACATAATTGAAAATTCCAAAAAAATAGCAAAAAAAACCAAAAATTTAAAATATTCAATTATGGCTTTATTTCAAGCCAAAATAGGATGGAAAAGGCTGAGAAAGAGAGAAAACAAAAACTATCGCTTCGTTTCGTCCTTACCCGAACCGTAATAGAAAATTCCAAAAAAATAGCAAAAGAATTCAAAAAGTTAAAAAACACCTTTATGGCTTCATTTCAAGCCAATATAGGTTGGAAAAGACCGAGAAGTAGAGAAAATAAAAAATATCGTTTCGTTTCGTCCTTACCCGACTCGTAATAGAAAATTCCAAAACAATAGCAAAAAAATTCAAAAAAGTAAAAAATTCCTTTATGGCTTCATTTCAAGCCAAAATAGGATGGAAAAGGCCGAGAAAGGGAGAAAACAAAACTATCGCTTCGTTTCGTCCTTACCCGAACCGTAATAGAAAATTGCAAAAAAATAGCAAAAAAATTCAAAAAATTAAAAAACACCTTTATGGCTTCATTTCAAGCCAATATAGGTTGGAAAAGACTGAGAAAGAGAAAAAATAAAAAATATCGTTTCGTTTCGTCCTTACTCGACGCGTAATAGAAAATTTCAAAAAAATAGCAATAAAATTGAAAAAAATTAAAAAATACCATCATGGCTTTATTTAAATCCAAAATTAGCTGGAAAATTATGATACAGAGAGAAAATAAAAATTGTCGTTCATTTTCGTCCTTACAAGACACATAATTGAAAATTCCAAAAAAATAGCAAACAATTAAAAAACTCCTTTATGGCTCCATTTCAAGCCAAAATACGTTGGAAAAGGCTGAGAAAGAGAGAATATATAACAAGTATCACTTCGTTTCGTCCTTACCCGACCCGTAATAGAAAATTACAAAAAAATAGCAAAATAATTGAAAAAATTAAAAAAATACCATTATGGCTTTATTTCAAGCCAAAATAGGATGGAAAAGGCAGAGAAAGAGAGAAAACAAAAACTATCGCTTCGTTTCGTCCTTACCAGACACATAATTGAAAATTTCAAAAAAATAGCAAAAAAAATCAAAAAATTAAAAAATTCCTTTATGGCTTTATTTCAAGCCAAAATAGGATGGAAAAGGCTGAGAAAGAGAGAAAACAAAAACTATCGCTTCGTTTCGTCCTTACCCGATACGTAATAGAAAATTCCAAAACAACGTCAAAAAATTGAAAAAAATTAAAAAATACGATTATGGCTTTATTTCAATCCAAAATTGGCTTGAAAATCATGAGACAGAGTGAAAATAAAAATTATAGTTCCTTCTCATCCTTACAAGACACATAATTGAAAATTCCAAAAAAATAGCAAAAAAATTCAAAAAGTTAAAAAATTCCTTTATGGCTTCATTTCAAGCCAAAATAGGTAGGAAAAGGCTGAGAAAGAAAGAAAATAACAAGTATCACTTCGTTTCGTCCTTACCCGGCTCGAAATAGAAAATTACAAAAAAATAGCAAAACAATTAAAAAAATTAAAAAAATACCATTATGGCTTTATTTCAATCCAAATTCGATAGGAAAATCATGAGGCAGGGAGAAAATAAAAATTATCGTTCCCATTCGTCCTTACCAGACACATAATTGAAAATTCCAAAAAAATAGCAAAAAAAACCAAAAAATTAAAATATTCACTTATGGCTTTATTTCAAGCCAAAATAGGATGGAAAAGGCTGAGAAAGAGAGAGAACAAAAACGGTCGTTTCGTTTCGTCCTTACCCGACTCGTAATAGAAAATTCAAAAACAATAGCAAAAAAATTCAAAAAATTAAAAAATTCCTTTATTGCTTCATTTCAGGCCAAAATAGGATGGAAAAGGCTGAGAATGAGAAAGAACAAAAACTATCGTTTCGTTTCGTCCTTACCCGACTCGTAATAGAAAATTCCAAAACAATAGCAAAAAAATTCAAAAAATTAAAAAATTCCTTTATGGCTTCATTTCAAGCCAAAATAGGATGGAAAAGGCCGAGAAAGAGAGAAAACAAAACTATCGCTTCGTTTCGTCCTTACCCGAACCGTAATAGAAAATTGCAAAAAAAATAGCAAAAAAATTCAAAAAATTAAAAAACACCTTTATGGCTTCATTTCAAGCCAATATAGGTTGGAAAAGACTGAGAAAGAGAAAAAATAAAATATACCGTTTCGTTTCGTCCTTACTCGACGCGTAATAGAAAATTCCAAAAAAATAGCAATAAAATTGAAAAAAATTAAAAAATACCATCATGGCTTTATTTAAATCCAAAATTAGCTGGAAAATCATGATACAGAGAGAAAATAAAAATTGTCGTTCATTTTCGTCCTTACAAGACACATAATTGAAAATTCCAAAAAAATAGCAAACAATTAAAAAATTCCTTTATGGCTCCATTTCAAGCCAAAATACGTTGGAAAAGGCTGAGAAAGAGAGAATATATAACAAGTATCACTTCGTTTCGTCCTTACCCGACCCGTAATAGAAAATTACAAAAAAATAGCAAAATAATTGAAAAAATTAAAAAAAATACCATTATGGCTTTATTTCAAGCCAAAATCGGATGGAAAAGGCAGAGAAAGAGAGAAAACAAAAACTATCGCTTCGTTTCGTCCTTACCAGACACATAATTGAAAATTTCAAAAAAATAGCAAAAAAAATCAAAAAATTAAAAAATTCCTTTATGGTTTTATTTCAAGCCAAAATAGGATGGAAAAGGCTGAGAAAGAGAGAAAACAAAAACTATCGCTTCGTTTCGTCCTTACCCGATACGTAATAGAAAATTCCAAAACAACGTCAAAAAATTGAAAAAAATTAAAAAATACGATTATGGCTTTATTTCAATCCAAAATTGGCTTGAAAATCATGAGACAGAGTGAAAATAAAAATTATAGTTCCTTCTCATCCTTACAAGACACATAATTGAAAATTCCAAAAAAATAGCAAAAAAATTCAAAAAGTTAAAAAATTCCTTTATGGCTTCATTTCAAGCCAAAATAGGTAGGAAAAGGCTGAGAAAGAAAGAAAATAACAAGTATCACTTCGTTTCGTCCTTACCCGGCTCGAAATAGAAAATTACAAAAAAATAGCAAAACAATTAAAAAAATTAAAAAAATACCATTATGGCTTTATTTCAATCCAAATTCGATAGGAAAATCATGAGGCAGGGAGAAAATAAAAATTATCGTTCCCATTCGTCCTTACCAGACACATAATTGAAAATTCCAAAAAAATAGCAAAAAAAAACCAAAAAATTAAAATATTCACTTATGGCTTTATTTCAAGCCAAAATAGGATGGAAAAGGCTGAGAAAGAGAGAAAACAAAAACTATCGCTTCGTTTCGTCCTTACCCGAACCGTAATAGAAAATTCCAAAAAAATAGCAAAAGAATTCAAAAAGTTAAAAAACACCTTTATGGCTTCATTTCAAGCCAATATAGGTTGGAAAAGACCGAGAATGAGAGAAAATAAAAAATATCGTTTCGTTTCGTCCTTACCCGACTCGTAATAGAAAATTCCAAAACAATAGCAAAAAAATTCAAAAGATTAAAAAATTCTTTTATGGCTTCATTTCAAGCCAAAATAGGATGGAAAAGGCCGAGAAAGAGAGAAAAATAAACTATCGCTTCGTTTCGTCCTTACCCGAACTGTAATAGAAAATTGCAAAAAAATAGCAAAAAAATTCAAAAAATTAAAAAACACCTTTATGGCTTTATTTCAAGCCAATATAGGTTGGAAAAGACTGAGAAAGAGAGAAAATAAAAAATATCGTTTCGTTTCGTCCTTACCAGATTCATAATTGAAAATTTCAAAAAAATAGCAAAAAAAATCAAAAAATCAAAAAATTAAAAAATTCCTTTATGGCTTTATTTGAAGCCAAAATAGGATGGAAAAGGCTGAGAAAGAGAGAAAACAAAAACTATCGCTTCGTTTCGTCCTTACCCGATACGTAATAGAAAATTCTAAAACAACAGCAAAAAATTGAAAAAAATTAAAAAATACGATTATGGCTTTATTTCAATCCAAAATTGGCTTGAAAATCATGAGACAGAGTGAAAATAAAAGTTATAGTTCCTTCTCGTCCTTACCAGACACATAATTGAAAATTCCAAAAAAATAGCAAAAAAATTCAAAAAGTTAAAAAATTCCTTTATGGCTTCATTTCAAGCCAAAATAGGTAGGAAAAGGCTGAGAAAGAAAGAAAATAACAGGTATCACTTCGTTTCGTCCTTACCCGGCTCTAAATAGAAAATTACAAAAAAATAGCAAAACAATTAAAAAAATTAAAAAAATACCATTATGGCTTTATTTCAATCCAAATTCGATAGGAAAATCATGAGGCAGGGAGAAAATAAAAATTATCGTTCCCTTTCGTCCTTACCAGACACATAATTGAAAATTCCAAAAAAATAGCAAAAAAATTAAAAATTCCTTTATGGCTTCATTTCAAACCAAAATACGTTGGAAAAGGCTGAGAAAGAGAGAATATATAACAAGTATCACTTCGTTTCGTCCTTTCCCGACCCGTAATAGAAAATTACAAAAAAATAGCAAAATAATTGAAAAAATTAAAAAAATACCATTATGGCTTTATTTCAAGCCAAAATAGGATGGAAAAGGTTGAGAAAGAGAGAAAACAAAAACTATCGCTTCGTTTCGTCCTTACCCGATACGTAATAGAAAATTCCAAAACAACAGCAAAAAATTGAAAAAAATTAAAAAATACGATTATGGCTTTATTTCAATCCAAAATTGGCTTGAAAATCATGAGACAGAGTGAAAATAAAAGTTATAGTTCCTTCTCGTCCTTACCAGACACATAATTGAAAATTCCAAAAAAATAGCAAAAAAATTCAAAAAGTTAAAAAATTCCTTTATGGCTTCATTTCAAGCCAAAATAGGTAGGAAAAGGCTGAGAAAGAAAGAAAATAACAAGTATCACTTCGTTTCGTCTTTACCCGGCTCGAAATAGAAAATTACAAAAAAATAGCAAAACAATTAAAAAAATTAAAAAAATACCATTATGGCTTTATTTCAATCCAAATTCGATAGGAAAATCATGAGGCAGGGAGAAAATAAAAATTATCGTTTCCTGTCGTCCTTACCAGACACATAATTGAAAATTCCAAAAAAATAGCAAAAAAAAACCAAAAAATTAAAATATTCACTTATGGCTTTATTTCAAGCCAAAATAGGATGGAAAAGGCTGAGAAAGAGAGAAAACAAAAACTATCGCTTCGTTTCGTCCTTACCCGAACCGTAATAGAAAATTCCAAAAAAATAGCAAAAGAATTCAAAAAGTTAAAAAACACCTTTATGGCTTCATTTCAAGCCAATATAGGTTGGAAAAGACCGAGAAGGAGAGAAAATAAAAAATATCGTTTCGTTTCGTCCTTACCCGACTCGTAACAGAAAATTCCAAAACAATAGCAAAAAAATTCAAAAAATTAAAAAATTCTTTTATGGCTTCATTTCAAGCCAAAATAGGATGGAAAAGGCCGAGAAAGAGTGAAAAATAAACTATCGCTTCGTTTCGTCCTAACCCGAACCGTAATAGAAAATTGCAAAAAAATAGCAAAAAAATTCAAAAAATTAAAAAACACCTTTATGGCTTTATTTCAAGCCAATATAGGTTGGAAAAGACTGAGAAAGAGAGAAAATAAAAAATATCGTTTCGTTTCGTCCTTACCAGATTCATAATTGAAAATTTCAAAAAAATAGCAAAAAAAATCAAAAAATTAAATAATTCCTTTATGGCTTTATTTCAAGCCAAAATAGGATGGAAAAGGCTGAGAAAGAGAGAAAACAAAAACTATCGCTTCGTTTCGTCCTTACCCGATACGTAATAGAAAATTCCAAAACAACAGCAAAAAATTGAAAAAAATTAAAAAATATGATTATGGCTTTATTTCAATCCAAAATTGGCTTGAAAATCATGAGACAGAGTGAAAATAAAAGTTATAGTTCCTTCTCGTCCTTACCAGACACATAATTGAAAATTCCAAAAAAATAGCAAAAAAATTCAAAAAGTTAAAAAATTCCTTTATGGCTTCATTTCAAGCCAAAATAGGTTGGAAAAGGCTGAGAAAGAAAGAAAATAACAAATATCACTTCGTTTCGTCCTTACCCGGCTCGAAATAGAAAATTACAAAAAAATAGCAAAACAATTAAAAAAATTAAAAAAAATACCATTATGGCTTTATTTCAATCCAAATTCGATAGGAAAATCATGAGGCAGGGAGAAAATAAAAATTATCGTTCCCTTTCGTCCTTACCAGACACATAATTGAAAATTCCAAAAAAATAGCGAAAAAAACCAAAAAATTAAAATATTCACTTATGGCTTTATTTCACGCCAAAATAGGATGGAAAAGGCTGAGAAAGAGAGAAAACAAAAACTATCGCTTCGTTTCGTCCTTACCCGAACCGTAATAGAAAATTCCAAAAAAATAGCAAAAGAATTCAAAAAGTTAAAAAACACCTTTATGGCTTCATTTCAAGCCAATATAGGTTGGAAAAGACCGAGAAGGAGAGAAAATAAAAAATATCGTTTCGTTTCGTCCTTACCCGACTCGTAATAGAAAATTCCAAAACAATAGCAAAAAAATTCAAAAAATTCTTTTATGGCTTCATTTCAAGCCAAAATAGGATGGAAAAGGCCGAGAAAGAGAGAAAAATAAACTATCGCTTCGTTTCGTCCTTACCCGAACCGTAATAGAAAATTCCAAAAAAATAGCAAAAGAATTCAAAAAGTTAAAAAATTCCTTTATGGCTTCATTTCGAGCCAAAATTGGTTGGAAATGGCTTAGAAAGAGAGAAAATAAAAATTATGGTTTCGTTTCGTCCTTACCCGACGCGTAATAGAAAATTCCAAAAAAATAGCAAAAAAATTCAAAAAATTAAAAAATTCCCTTATGGCTTCATTTCACGCCAAAATAGGATGGAAAAGGCTGAGAAAGAGATAGAAAAAAAAAACTATCGCTTCGTTTCGTCCTTACCCGAACCGTAATAGAAAATTCCAAAAAAATAGCAAAAAAATTCAAAAAATTAAAAAATTCCTTTATGGCTTCATTTCAAGCCAAAATAGGATGGAAAAGGCTGAGAAAGAGAGAAAACAAAAACTAAAGCTTCGTTTCGTCCTTGCCCGAACCGTAATAGAAAATTCCAAAAAAATAGCAAAAAAATTCAAAAAATTAAAAAACACCTTTACGGCTTCATTTCAAGCCAATATAGGTTGGAAAAGACTGAGAAGGAGAGAAAATAAAAAATATCGTTTCGTTTCGTCCTTACCCGTCTTGGAATAGAAAATTATAAAAAAATAGCAACCCAATTGAAAAAATTAAAAAATTCATTTATGGCTTCATTTCAAACCAAAATAGGGTGGAAAAGGCTGAGAAAGAGAGAAAACGAAACTATCGCTTCGTTTCATCCTTACCCGATACGTAATTGAAATCTCCAAAAGAGCAAAAAAATTCAAAAACTTAGAAAACACCTTTATGGTTTCAATTCGAGCCAAAATAGGTTGGAAATGGCTTAGAAAGAGAAAATAAAAATTATGGTTTCGTTTCGTCCTTACCCGAAGCGTAATAGAAAATTCCAAAAAAATAGCAAAAAAATTCAAAAAATTAAAAAATTCCTTTATGGCTTCATTTCAAGCCAAAATAGGATGGAAAAGGCTGAGAATGAGAGAGAACAAAAACTATCGTTTCGTTTCATCCTTACTCGACTCGTAATAGAAAATTCAAAAACAATAGCAAAAAAATTCAAAAAATTAAAAAATTCCTTTATGGCTTCATTTCAAGCCAAAATAGGATGGAAAAGGCTGAGAATGAGAGAGAACAAAAACTATCGTTTCGTTTCGTCCTTACCCGACTCGTAATAGAAAATTCCAAAACAATAGCAAAAAAATTCAAAAAATTAAAAAATTCCTTTATGGCTTCATTTCAAGCCAAAATAGGATGGAAAAGGCCGAGAAAGAGAGAAAACAAAACTATCGCTTCGTTTCGTCCTTACCCGAACCGTAATAGAAAATTGCAAAAAAATAGCAAAAAAATTCAAAAAATTAAAAAACACCTTTATGGCTTCATTTCAAGCCAATATAGGTTGGAAAAGACTGAGAAAGAGAAAAAATAAAAAATATCGTTTCGTTTCGTCTTTACTCGACGCGTAATAGAAAATTCCAAAAAAATAGCAATAAAATTGAAAAAAATTAAAAAATACCATCATGGCTTTATTTCAATCCAAAATTAGCTGGAAAATCATGATACAGAGAGAAAATAAAAATTATCGTTCATTTTCGTCCTTACAAGACACATAATTGAAAATTCCAAAAAAATAGCAAAAAATTAAAAAATTCCTTTATGGCTTCATTTCAAGCCAAAATACGTTGGTAAAGGCTGAGAAAGAGAGAATATATAACAAGTATCACTTCGTTTCGTCCTTTCCCGACCCGTAATAGAAAATTACGAAAAAATAGCAAAATAATTGAAAAAATTAAAAAAATACCATTATGGCTTTATTTCAAGCCAAAATAGGATGGAAAAGGCAGAGAAAGAGAGAAAACAAAAACTATCGCTTCGTTTCGTCCTTACCAGACACATAATTGAAAATTTCAAAAAAATAGCAAAAAAAATCAAAAAATTAAAAAATTCCTTTATGGCTTTATTTCAAGCCAAAATAGGTTGGAAAAGGCTGAGAAAGAGAGAAAACAAAAACTATCGCTTCGTTTCGTCCTTACCCGATACGTAATAGAAAATTCCAAAACAACAGCAAAAAATTGAAAAAAATTAAAAAATACGATTATGGCTTTATTTCAATCCAAAATTGGCTTGAAAATCATGAGACAGAGTGAAAATCAAAATTATAGTTCCTTCTCATCCTTACCAGACACATAATTGAAAATTCCAAAAAAATAGCAAAAAAATTCAAAAAGTTAAAAAATTCCTTTATGGCTTCATTTCAAGCCAAAATAGGTTGGAAAAGGCTGAGAAAGAAAGAAAATAACAAGTATCACTTCGTTTCGTCCTTACCCGGCTCGAAATAGAAAATTACAAAAAAATAGCAAAACAATGAAAAAAATTAAAAAAATACCATTATGGCTTTATTTCAATCCAAATTCGATAGGAAAATCATGAGGCAGGGAGAAAGTAAAAATTATCGTTCCCTTTCGTCCTTACCGGACACATAATTGAAAATTCCAAAAAAATAGCAAAAAAAACCAAAAAATTAAAATATTCACTTATGGCTTTATTTCAAGCCAAAATAGGATGGAAAAGGCTGAGAAAGAGAGAAAACAAAAATTATCGCTTCGTTTCGTCCTTACCCGAACCGTAATAGAAAATTCCAAAAAAATAGAAAAAGAATTCAAAAAGTTAAAAAACACCTTTATGGCTTCATTTCAAGCCAATATAGGTTGGAAAAGACCGAGAAGGAGAGAAAATAAAAAATATCGTTTCGTTTCGTCCTTACCCGACGCGTAATAGAAAATTCCAAAAAAATAGCAAAAAAATTCAAAAAATTAAAAAAATTCCTTTATGCCTTCATTTCACGCCAAAATAGGATGGAAAAGGCTGAGAAAGATAGAAAAAAAAAACTATCGCTTCGTTTCGTCCTTACCCGAACCGTAATAGAAAATTCCCAAAAAATAGCAAAAAAATTCAAAAAATTAAAAAATTCCTTTATGGCTTCATTTCAAGCCAAAATAGGATGGAAAAGGCTGAGAAAGAGAGAAAACAAAAACTAAAGCTTCGTTTCGTCCTTGCCCGAACCGTAATAGAAAATTCCAAAAAAATAGCAAAAAAATTCAAAAAATTAAAAAACACCTTTATGGCTTCATTTCAAGCCAATATAGGTTGGAAAAGACTGAGAAGGAGAGAAAATAAAAAATATCGTTTCGTTTCGTCCTTACCCGTCTTGGAATAGAAAATTATAAAAAAATAGCAACACAATTGAAAAAATTAAAAAATTCCTTAATGGCTTCATTTCAAACCAAAATAGGGTGGAAAAGACTGAGAAAGAGAGAAAACGAAACTATCGCTTCGTTTCATCCTTACCCGATACGCAATTGAAAACTCCAAAAAAGGAGCAAAAAAATTCAAAAACTTAGAAAACACCTTTATGGTTTCATTTCGAGCCAAAATAGGATGGAAATGGCTTAGAAAGAGAAAATAAAAATTATGGTTTCGTTTCGTCCTTACCCGACGCGTAATAGAAAATTCCAAAAAAATAGCAAAAAAATTCAAAAAATTAAAAAATTCCTTGATGGCTTCATTTCAAGCCAAAATAGGATGGAAAAGGCTGAGAAAGAGAGAGAACAAAAACGATCGTTTCGTTTCGTCCTTACCCGACTCGTAATAGAAAATTCAAAAACAATAGCAAAAAAATTCAAAAAATTAAAAAATTCCTTTATGGCTTCATTTCAAGCCAAAATAGGATGGAAAAGGCTGAGAATGAGAGAGAACAAAAACTATCGTGTCGTTTCGTCCTTACCCGACTCGTAATAGAAAATTCCAAAACAATAGCAAAAAAATTCAAAAAATTAAAAAATTCCTTTATGGCTTCATTTCAAGCCAAAATAGGATGGAAAAGGCCGAGAAAGAGAGAAAACAAAACTATCGCTTCGTTTCGTCCTTACCCGAACCGTAATAGAAAATTGCAAAAAAAATAGCAAAAAAATTCAAAAAATTAAAAAACACCTTTATGGCTTCATTTCAAGCCAATATAGGTTGGAAAAGACTGAGAAAGAGAAAAAATAAAATATACCGTTTCGTTTCGTCCTTACTCGACGCGTAATAGAAAATTCCAAAAAAATAGAAATAAAATTGAAAAAAATTAAAAAATACCATCATGGCTTTATTTCAATCCAAAATTAGCTGGAAAATCATGATACCGAGAGAAAATAAAAATTATCGTTCATTTTCGTCCTTACAAAACACATAATTGAAAATTTCAAAAAAATAGCAAAAAATTAAAAAATTCCTTTATGGCTTCATTTCAAGCCAAAATACGTTGGAAAAGGCTGAGAAAGAGAGAATATATAACAAGTATCACTTCGTTTCGTCCTTTCCCGACCCGTAATAGAAAATTACAAAAAAATAGCAAAATAATTGAAAAAATTAAAAAAATACCATTATGGCTTTATTTCAAGCCAAAATAGGATGGAAAAGGCTGAGAAAGAGAGAAAACAAAAACTATCGCTTCGTTTCGTCCTTACCCGATACGTAATAGAAAATTCCAAAACAACAGCAAAAAATTGAAAAAAATTAAAAAATACGATTATGGCTTTATTTCAATCCAAAATTGGCTTGAAAATCATGAGACAGAGTGAAAATAAAAGTTATAGTTCCTTCTCGTCCTTACCAGACACATAATTGAAAATTCCAAAAAAATAG
The DNA here is from genome assembly GCA_035136125.1 of Quercus rubra. Lineage (NCBI taxonomy): Eukaryota > Viridiplantae > Streptophyta > Magnoliopsida > Fagales > Fagaceae > Quercus > Quercus rubra. The sequence continues at coordinate 126,427 of JAXUIC010000015.1, forward strand.
CAAAAAAATTCAAAAAGTTAAAAAATTCCTTTATGGCTTCATTTCAAGCCAAAATAGGTTGGAAAAGGCTGAGAAAGAAAGAAAATAACAAGTATCACTTCGTTTCGTCCTTACCCGGCTCGAAATAGAAAATTACAAAAAAATAGCAAAACAATTAAAAAAATTAAAAAAATACCATTATGGCTTTATTTCAATCCAAATTCGATAGGAAAATCATGAGGCAGGGAGAAAATAAAAATTATCGTTCCCTTTCGTCCTTACCAGACACATAATTGAAAATTCCAAAAAAATAGCAAAAAAAACCAAAAAATTAAAATATTCAATTATGGCTTTATTTCAAGCCAAAATAGGATGGAAAAGGCTGAGAAAGAGAGAAAACAAAAACTATCGCTTCGTTTCGTCCTTACCCGAACCGTAATAGAAAATTCCAAAAAAATAGCAAAAGAATTCAAAAAGTTAAAAAACACCTTTATGGCTTCATTTCAAGCCAATATAGGTTGGAAAAGACCGAGAAGGAGAGAAAATAAAAAATATCGTTTCGTTTCGTCCTTACCCGACTCGTAATAGAAAATTCCAAAACAATAGCAAAAAAATTCAAAAAATTAAAAAATTCTTTTATGGCTTCATTTCAAGCCAAAATAGGATGGAAAAGGCCGAGAAAGAGAGAAAAATAAACTATCACATCGTTTCGTCTTTACCCGAACCGTAATAGAAAATTGCAAAAAAATAGCAAAAAAATTCAAAAAATTAAAAAACACCTTTATGGCTTTATTTCAAGCCAATATAGGTTGGAAAAGACTGAGAAAGAGAGAAAATAAAAAATATCGTTTCGTTTCGTCCTTACCAGACACATAATTGAAAATTTCAAAAAAATAGCAAAAAAAAAATCAAAAAATTAAAAAATTCCTTTATGGCTTTATTTCAAGCCAAAATAGGATGGAAAAGGCTGAGAAAGAGAGAAAACAAAAACTATCGCTTCGTTTCGTCCTTACCCGATACGTAATAGAAAATTCCAAAACAACAGCAAAAAATTGAAAAAAATTAAAAAATACGATTATGGCTTTATTTCAATCCAAAATTGGCTTTATTTCAATCCATAAAGGTATTATTTAATTTTTTGAATTTTTTTGGAATTTTCTATTACGCGTCAGGTAAGGACGAAACGAAACGATAATTTTTATTTTCTCTCTTTCTCAGCCTTTTTGAACCTATTTTCGGTTGAAATGAAGCCATAAGGGTATTTATTACTTTTACGAATTTTGCTGCTTTTTTTTGGAATTTTCAATTATGGGTCGGGTAAGAACGAATCAGAACAATAATTTTCATTTTCTCTCTTTCTTGGCCTTCTCCTATGTATTTTGGATTGAAAAGAAGCCATAACGGAATTTTTTAATTTTTTTGAATTTTTTTTATGTAAGGACGAAACGAATCGATGATTTTTATTTTTTCTCTTTCTCAGCCTTTTTCAACCTATTTTGGCTTGATATGAAGCCATAAGGGTATTTATTACTTTTATGAATTTTGTTGCTATTTTTTTGGGAATTTTCAATTATGGGTCGGGTTGGAACGGATCGGAGCAATAATTTTCATTTTCTCCTTTTCTGGCCCTTCACCTACGTATTATGGATTGAAAAGGAGCCATAAAGGTATTTTTGAATTTTTTTTTCTATTTTTTTGAAATTTTCTATTACGCGTCGGGTAAGAACGAAACGAAACGATAATTTTTATTTTCTCTCTTTCTTAGCATTTTCCAACCTATTTTGGCTTGAAATGAAGCCATAAGGGTATTTTATTACTTTTACGATTTTTGTTGCTATTGTTTTGGAATTTTCAATTATGGGTTGGGTAAGAATGGATCAAAACAGTAATTTTCATTTTCTCTATTTCTTGGCCTTCTCCAACGTAGTTTGGATTGAGAAGAACCCATAACGGTATTTTTTTAATTTTTTTAATTTTTTTGCTATTTTTTTGGAATTTTCTATTACGTGTCGGGTAGGGAATAAACGGAACGATATTTTTTATTTTCTCTCAGTCTCATGATTTTCCAACCTATTTTGGCTTCAAAAGAAGCCGTAAAGGTATTTTTTAATTTTTTTTAATTTTTTTGGTATTTTTTAGGAATTTTAAATTTTGCGGCGGGTAAGGACGAAACGAAACGATAATTTTTATTTTCTCTCTGTCTCATTATTTGCCAACCTATTTTTGCTTGAAAGGATGCCATAATGGTATTTTTTAATTTTTTCAATTTTTTTGCTATTTTTTGGGAATTTTCAATTACGCTTCGGGTAATGAGAAAACGGAACGATAATTTCTGTTTTATCTCTTTCTCTGCCTTCCCCATCCTATTTTGGCTTGAAAAGACGCCATAATAGTATTTTTTAATTTTTTGAATTTTTTTGCTTTTTTTTTGGAATTTTCTATTATGCGTCGGGTAAGGACGAAACGAAAGGATAAATTTTTTTTTTCGCTCTTTCTCAGCCTTTTCCAACCTATTTTGGCTTGAAATGAAGCAATAAGTGTATTTATTACTTTTATGAATTTTATTGCTATTTTTTTCGAATTTTCAATTATGGGTCGGGTAGGAACGGAGTGGAACAATAATTTTCATTTTCTTTTTTCCTTGCCCTTCTCCTATGTATTTTGGATTGAAAAGAAGCCATAATGGTATTTTTTAATTTTTTGAATTTTTTTGTTATTTTTTTGGAATTTTCTGTTATGTGTCGGGAAAGGTCGAAACGGAACGATAATATTTATTTTCTTTTTGTCTCATGATTTTCCAACTGATTTTGGATTGAAATAAAGCCATAATGGTATTTTTTAATTTTTTCAATTTTTTTGCTGTTTTATTGGAATTTTCTATTACGCGTCGTGTAAGGACGAAACGAAACGGTAATTTTTATTTTCTCTCTTTCTCAGCCTTTTCCAACCTAGTTTGGCTTGAAATGAAGCCATAAGGGTATTTATTACTTTTACGAATTTTGTTGCTATTTTTTTGGAATTTTCATTTATAGGTCGGGTAGGAACGGATCGGAACAATAATTTTCATTTTCTCTCTATCTTGCCCTTCTCCTATGTATTATGGATTGAAAAGACGCCATAATGGTATTTTTTAATTTTTTGAATTTTTTTTGCTATTTTTTTGGAATTTTCTATTACACGTCGGGTAAGGATGAAACGAAACGATAATTTTTATTTTCTCTCTTTCTCAGCCTTTTTCAACCTATTTTGGCTTGAAATGAAGCCATAAGGGTATTTATTACTTTTACGAATTTTGTTGCTATTTTTTTGGAATTTACAATTATGGGTCGGGTAGGAACGGATCGGAACAATAATTTTCATTTTCTCTCTTTCTGGCCCTTCTCCTACGTATTATGGATTGAAAAGAAGCCATAAAGGTATTTTTTAATTTTTTTTCTATTTTTTTGGAATTTTCTATTACGCGTCGGGTAAGGACGAAACGAAACGATACTTTTTATTTTCTCTCTTTCTCAGCCATTTCCAACCTATTTTGGGTTGAAATGAAGCCATAAGCGTATTTATTACTTTTACGAATTTTACTGCTATTTTTTTGGAATTTTCAACTATGGTTTGGGTAGGGACGGATCGGAACAACAACTTTCATTTTCTCTCTTTGTTGGCCTTCTCCACCGTATTTTGGATTGAAAATAAGCCATAACAGTATTTTTTAATATTTTTAATTTTTTTGCTATTTTTTTGGAATTTTCTATTACGTGTCAGGTAAGGACGAAAAGGAACGATAATTTTTATTTTCTCCCTGTCTCAAGATTTTCCAACCGATTTTAGTTTGAAATAATGCCATAATGGTATTTTTTAATTTTTTCAATTTTTTTGCTGTTTTTTTTGAATTTTCTATTATGCGTCGGGTAAAGACGTAACGGAATGATAATTTTTATTTTCTCTCTGTCTCTTGATTTCGCAACTTATTTTGGCTTGAGATGATGCCATAAAGGTATTTTTTAATTTTTTGAATTTTTTTGAAATTTTTTATTACTCGTAGGGTAAGGACGAAACGAAACGATAATTTTTATTTTCTCTCTTTCTCAGCCTTTTCCAACCTATTTTGGGTTGAAATGAAGCCATAAGGGTATTTATTACTTTTACGAATTTAACTGCTATTTTTTTGGAATTTTCAATTATGGGTCGGGTAAGAACGAATCAGAACAATAATTTTCATTTTCTCTCTTTCTTGGCCTTCTCCTACGTATTTTGGATTGAAAAGAAGCCATAACGGTATTTTTTTAATTTTTTGAATTTTTTTTCTAGTTTTTTGGAATTTCCTATTACTCGTCGGGTAAGGACGAAACAAAACGAAACGATAATTTTTATTTTCTCTCTTTCTCAGCCTTTTCCAACCTATTTTGGCTTGAAATGAAGCCATAATGGTATTTATTACTTTTACGAATTTAGCTGCTATTTTTTTGGAATTTTCAACTATGGTTTGGGTAGGGACGGATCGGAACAACAACTTTCATTTTCTCTCTTTGTTGGCCTTCTCCAACGTATTTTGGATTGAAAATAAGCCATAACAGTATTTTTTAATATTTTTAATTTTTTTGCTATTTTTTTGGAATTTTCTATTACTTGTTAGGTAAGGACGAAAAGGAACGATAATTTTTATTTTCTCCCAGTCTCATGATTTTCCAACCGATTTTGGTTTGAAATACTGCCATAATGGTATTTTTTAATTTTTTCAATTTTTTTGCTGTTTTTTTGAATTTTCTATTACGCGTCGGGTAAAGACGTAACGGAACGATAATTTTTATTTTCTCTCTGTCTCTTGATTTCGCAACTTATTTTGGCTTGAGATGAAGCCATAAAGGTATTTTTTAATTTTTTGCAATTTTTTATTACGCGTAGGGTAAGGACGAAACGAAACGATAATTTTTATTTTCTCTCTTTCTCAGCCTTTTCCAACCTATTTTGGGTTGAGATGAAGCCATAAGGGTATTTATTACTTTTACGAATTTATCTGCTATTTTTTTGGAATTTTCAATTATGGGTCGGGTAAGAATGAATCAGAACAATAATTTTCATTTTCTCTCTTTCTTGGCCTTCTCCTACGTATTTTGGATTGAAAAGAAGCCATAACGGTATTTTTTAATTTTTTGAATTTTTTTTCTAGTTTTTTGGAATTTCCTATTACTCGTCGGGTAAGGACGAAACGAAACGATAATTTTTATTTTCTCTCTTTCTCAGCCTTTTCCAACCTATTTTGGCTTGAAATGAAGCCATAAGGGTATTTATTACTTTTACGAATTTTGTTGCTATTTTTTTGGAATTTACAATTATGGGTCGGGTAGGAACGGATCGGAACAATAATTTTCATTTTCTCTCTTTCTGGCCCTTCTCCTACGTATTATGGATTGAAAAGAAGCCATAAAGGTATTTTTTAATTTTTTTTCTATTTTTTTGGAATTTTCTATTACGCGTCGGGTAAGGACGAAACGAAACGATACTTTTTATTTTCTCTCTTTCTCAGCCATTTCCAACCTATTTTGGGTTGAAATGAAGCCATAAGCGTATTTATTACTTTTACGAATTTTGCTGCTATTTTTTTGGAATTTTCAACTATGGTTTGGGTAGGGACGGATCGGAACAACAACTTTCATTTTCTCTCTTTGTTGGCCTTCTCCACCGTATTTTGGATTGAAAATAAGCCATAACAGTATTTTTTAATATTTTTAATTTTTTTGCTATTTTTTTGGAATTTTCTATTACGTGTCAGGTAAGGACGAAAAGGAACGATAATTTTTATTTTCTCCCTGTCTCAAGATTTTCCAACCGATTTTAGTTTGAAATAATGCCATAATGGTATTTTTTAATTTTTTCAATTTTTTTGCTGTTTTTTTTGAATTTTCTATTATGCGTCGGGTAAAGACGTAACGGAATGATAATTTTTATTTTCTCTCTGTCTCTTGATTTTGCAACTTATTTTGGCTTGAGATGATGCCATAAAGGTATTTTTTAATTTTTTGAATTTTTTTGAAATTTTTTATTACTCGTAGGGTAAGGACGAAACGAAACGATAATTTTTATTTTCTCTCTTTCTCAGCCTTTTCCAACCTATTTTGGGTTGAAATGAAGCCATAAGGGTATTTATTACTTTTACGAATTTAACTGCTATTTTTTTGGAATTTTCAATTATGGGTCGGGTAAGAACGAATCAGAACAATAATTTTCATTTTCTCTCTTTCTTGGCCTTCTCCTACGTATTTTGGATTGAAAAGAAGCCATAACGGTATTTTTTAATTTTTTGAATTTTTTTTCTAGTTTTTTGGAATTTCCTATTACTCGTCGGGTAAGGACGAAACAAAACGAAACGATAATTTTTATTTTCTCTCTTTCTCAGCCTTTTCCAACCTATTTTGGCTTGAAATGAAGCCATAATGGTATTTATTACTTTTACGAATTTAGCTGCTATTTTTTTGGAATTTTCAACTATGGTTTGGGTAGGGACGGATCGGAACAACAACTTTCATTTTCTCTCTTTGTTGGCCTTCTCCAACGTATTTTGGATTGAAAATAAGCCATAACAGTATTTTTTAATATTTTTAATTTTTTTGCTATTTTTTTGGAATTTTCTATTACTTGTTAGGTAAGGACGAAAAGGAACGATAATTTTTATTTTCTCCCAGTCTCATGATTTTCCAACCGATTTTGGTTTGAAATACTGCCATAATGGTATTTTTTAATTTTTTCAATTTTTTTGCTGTTTTTTTGAATTTTCTATTACGCGTCGGGTAAAGACGTAACGGAACGATAATTTTTATTTTCTCTCTGTCTCTTGATTTCGCAACTTATTTTGGCTTGAGATGAAGCCATAAAGGTATTTTTTAATTTTTTGCAATTTTTTATTACGCGTAGGGTAAGGACGAAACGAAACGATAATTTTTATTTTCTCTCTTTCTCAGCCTTTTCCAACCTATTTTGGGTTGAGATGAAGCCATAAGGGTATTTATTACTTTTACGAATTTATCTGCTATTTTTTTGGAATTTTCAATTATGGGTCGGGTAAGAATGAATCAGAACAATAATTTTCATTTTCTCTCTTTCTTGGCCTTCTCCTACGTATTTTGGATTGAAAAGAAGCCATAACGGTATTTTTTAATTTTTTGAATTTTTTTTCTAGTTTTTTGGAATTTCCTATTACTCGTCGGGTAAGGACGAAACGAAACGATAATTTTTATTTTCTCTCTTTCTCAGCCTTTTCCAACCTATTTTGGCTTGAAATGAAGCCATAAGGGTATTTATTACTTTTACGAATTTTGTTGCTATTTTTTTGGAATTTACAATTATGGGTCGGGTAGGAACGGATCGGAACAATAATTTTCATTTTCTCTCTTTCTGGCCCTTCTCCTACGTATTATGGATTGAAAAGAAGCCATAAAGGTATTTTTTAATTTTTTTTCTATTTTTTTGGAATTTTCTATTACGCGTCGGGTAAGGACGAAACGAAACGATACTTTTTATTTTCTCTCTTTCTCAGCCATTTCCAACCTATTTTGGGTTGAAATGAAGCCATAAGCGTATTTATTACTTTTACGAATTTTGCTGCTATTTTTTTGGAATTTTCAACTATGGTTTGGGTAGGGACGGATCGGAACAACAACTTTCATTTTCTCTCTTTGTTGGCCTTCTCCACCGTATTTTGGATTGAAAATAAGCCATAACAGTATTTTTTAATATTTTTAATTTTTTTGCTATTTTTTTGGAATTTTCTATTACGTGTCAGGTAAGGACGAAAAGGAACGATAATTTTTATTTTCTCCCTGTCTCAAGATTTTCCAACCGATTTTAGTTTGAAATAATGCCATAATGGTATTTTTTAATTTTTTCAATTTTTTTGCTGTTTTTTTTGAATTTTCTATTATGCGTCGGGTAAAGACGTAACGGAATGATAATTTTTATTTTCTCTCTGTCTCTTGATTTTGCAACTTATTTTGGCTTGAGATGATGCCATAAAGGTATTTTTTAATTTTTTGAATTTTTTTGAAATTTTTTATTACTCGTAGGGTAAGGACGAAACGAAACGATAATTTTTATTTTCTCTCTTTCTCAGCCTTTTCCAACCTATTTTGGGTTGAAATGAAGCCATAAGGGTATTTATTACTTTTACGAATTTAACTGCTATTTTTTTGGAATTTTCAATTATGGGTCGGGTAAGAACGAATCAGAACAATAATTTTCATTTTCTCTCTTTCTTGGCCTTCTCCTACGTATTTTGGATTGAAAAGAAGCCATAACGGTATTTTTTAATTTTTTGAATTTTTTTTCTAGTTTTTTGGAATTTCCTATTACTCGTCGGGTAAGGACGAAACAAAACGAAACGATAATTTTTATTTTCTCTCTTTTTCAGCCTTTTGCAACCTATTTTGGGTTGAAATGAAGCCATAAGCGTATTTATTACTTTTACGAATTTTGCTGCTATTTTTTTGGAATTTTCAACTATGGTTTGGGTAGGGACGGATCGGAACAACAACTTTCATTTTCTCTCTTTGTTGGCCTTCTCCACCGTATTTTGGATTGAAAATAAGCCATAACAGTATTTTTTAATATTTTTAATTTTTTTGCTATTTTTTTGGAATTTTCTATTACGTGTCAGGTAAGGACGAAAAGGAACGATAATTTTTATTTTCTCCCTGTCTCAAGATTTTCCAACCGATTTTAGTTTGAAATAATGCCATAATGGTATTTTTTAATTTTTTCAATTTTTTTGCTGTTTTTTTTGAATTTTCTATTATGCGTCGGGTAAAGACGTAACGGAATGATAATTTTTATTTTCTCTCTGTCTCTTGATTTCGCAACTTATTTTGGCTTGAGATGATGCCATAAAGGTATTTTTTAATTTTTTGAATTTTTTTGAAATTTTTTATTACTCGTAGGGTAAGGACGAAACGAAACGATAATTTTTATTTTCTCTCTTTCTCAGCCTTTTCCAACCTATTTTGGGTTGAAATGAAGCCATAAGGGTATTTATTACTTTTACGAATTTAACTGCTATTTTTTTGGAATTTTCAATTATGGGTCGGGTAAGAACGAATCAGAACAATAATTTTCATTTTCTCTCTTTCTTGGCCTTCTCCTACGTATTTTGGATTGAAAAGAAGCCATAACGGTATTTTTTAATTTTTTGAATTTTTTTTCTAGTTTTTTGGAATTTCCTATTACTCGTCGGGTAAGGACGAAACAAAACGAGACGATAATTTTTATTTTCTCTCTTTCTCAGCCTTTTCCAACCTATTTTGGCTTGAAATGAAGCCATAATGGTATTTATTACTTTTACGAATTTAGCTGCTATTTTTTTGGAATTTTCAACTATGGTTTGGGTAGAGACGGATCGGAACAACAACTTTCATTTTCTCTCTTTGTTGGCCTTCTCCAACGTATTTTGGATTGAAAATAAGCCATAACAGTATTTTTTAATATTTTTAATTTTTTTGCTATTTTTTTGGAATTTTCTATTACTTGTTAGGTAAGGACGAAAAGGAACGATAATTTTTATTTTCTCCCAGTCTCATGATTTTCCAACCGATTTTGGTTTGAAATACTGCCATAATGGTATTTTTTAATTTTTTCAATTTTTTTGCTGTTTTTTTGAATTTTCTATTACCCGTCGGGTAAAGACGTAACGGAACGATAATTTTTATTTTCTCTCTGTCTCTTGATTTCGCAACTTATTTTGGCTTGAGATGAAGCCATAAAGGTATTTTTTAATTTTTTGCAATTTTTTATTACGCGTAGGGTAAGGACGAAACGAAACGATAATTTTTATTTTCTCTCTTTCTCAGCCTTTTCCAACCTATTTTGGGTTGAGATGAAGCCATAAGGGTATTTATTACTTTTACGAATTTATCTGCTATTTTTTTGGAATTTTCAATTATGGGTCGGGTAAGAATGAATCAGAACAATAATTTTCATTTTCTCTCTTTCTTGGCCTTCTCCTACGTATTTTGGATTGAAAAGAAGCCATAACGGTATTTTTTAATTTTTTGAATTTTTTTTCTAGTTTTTTGGAATTTCCTATTACTCGTCGGGTAAGGACGAAACGAAACGATAATTTTTATTTTCTCTCTTTCTCAGCCTTTTCCAACCTATTTTGGCTTGAAATGAAGCCATAATGGTATTTATTACTTTTACAAATATTGTTGCTATTTTTTTGGAATTTTCAATTATGGGTCGGGTAGGAACGGATCAGAACAATAATTTTCATTTTCTCTCTTTCTTGGCCTTCTCCAACGTATTTTGGATTGAAAAGAAGCCATTACGGTATTTTTTAATTTTTTTTATTTTTTTGCTATTTTTTTGGAATTTTCTATTACGTATCGGGTAAGGACGAAACAGAACGATAATTTTTATTTTCTCTCTGTCTTATGATTTTCCAACCGATTTTGGCTTGAAATTAAGCCATAATGGTATTTTTTAATTTTTTGAATTTTTTTGCTGTTTTTTTGGAATTTTCTATTTTGCGTTGGGTAAGGACGAAACGATAATTTTTATTTTCTCTCTTTCTTAGCCTTTTCCAACGTATTTTGTTTTGAAATGAAGCCATAAAGGTATTTATTACTTTTATGAATTTTGTTGCTACTTTTTTGGAATTTTCAATTATGGGTCGGGTAAGAACGGATCGGAACAATAATTTTCATTTTCTCTCTTTCTTGGCCTTCTCCTACGTATTTTGGATTGAAAAGAAGCCATAATGGTATTTTTTAATTTTTTGAATTTTTTTTTTATATTTTTTTGGAATTTTCTATTACGCGTCGGGTAAGGACGAAACGAAATGATAATTTTTATTTTCTCTCTTTCTCTGCCTTTTCCAACCTATTTTGGCTTGGAATGAAGCCATAAGGGTATTTATTACTTTTACAAATTTTGTTGCTATTTTTTTGGAATTTTCAATTATGGGTCGGGTAGGAACGGATCGGAACAATAATTTTCATTTTCTCTTTCTTGCCCTTCTCCTACGTATTTTGGATTGAAAATCGCTTCGTTTCGTCCTTACTCGAACCGTAATAGAAAATTGCAAAAAAATAGCAAAAAAATTAAAAAAATCAAAAAACACCTTTATGGCTTCATTTCAAGCCAATATAGGTTGGAAAAGACTGAGAAAGAGACAAAATAAAAAATATCGTTTCGTTTCGTCCTTACTCGACGCGTAATAGAAAATTCCAAAAAAAATAGCAATAAAATTGAAAAAAATTAAAAAATACCATCATGGCTTTATTTAAATCCAAAATTAGCTGGAAAATCATGATACAGAGAGAAAATAAAAATTATCGTTCATTTTCGTCCTTACAAGACACATAATTGAAAATTCCAAACAAATAGCAAAAAATTAAAAGATTCCTTTATGGCTTCATTTCAAGCCAAAATACGTTGGAAAAGGCTGAGAAAGAGAGAATATATAACAAGTATCACTTTGTTTCGTCCTTTCCCGACCCGTAATAGAAAATTACAAAAAAATAGCAAAATAATTGAAAAAATTAAAAAAATACCATTATGGCTTTATTTCAAGCCAAAATAGGATGGAAAAGGCAGAGAAAGAGAGAAAACAAAAACAATCGCTTCGTTTCGTCCTTACCAGACACATAATTGAAAATTTCAAAAAAATAGCAAAAAAAATCAAAAAATTAAAAAATTCCTTTATGGCTTTATTTCAAGCCAAAATAGGATGGAAAAGGCTGAGAAAGAGAGAAAACAAAAACTATCGCTTCGTTTCGTCCTTACCCGATACGTAATAGAAAATTCCAAAACAACAGCAAAAAATTGAAAAAAATTAAAAAATACGATTATGGCTTTATTTCAATCCAAAATTGGCTTGAAAATCATGAGACAGAGTGAAAATAAAAGTTATAGTTCCTTCTCGTCCTTACCAGACACATAATTGAAAATTCCAAAAAAATAGCAAAAAAATTCAAGAAGTTAAAAAATTCCTTTATGGCTTCATTTCAAGCCAAAATAGGTTGGAAAAGGCTGAGAAAGAAAGAAAATAACAAGTATCACTTCGTTTCGTCCTTACCCGGCTCGAAATAGAAAATTACAAAAAAACAGCAAAACAATTAAAAAAATTAAAAAAATACCATTATGGCTTTATTTCAATCCAAATTCGATAGGAAAATCATGAGGCAGGGAGAAAATAAAAATTATCGTTCCCTTTCGTCCTTACCAGACACATAATTGAAAATTCCAAAAAAAAAGCAAAAAAAACCAAAAAATTAAAATATTCACTTATGGCTTTATTTCAAGCCAAAATAGGATGGAAAAGGCTGAGAAAGAGAGAAAACAAAAACTATCGCTTCGTTTCGTCCTTACTCGAACCGTAATAGAAAATTCCAAAAAAATAGCAAAAGAATTCAAAAAGTTAAAAAACACCTTTATGGCTTCATTTCAAGCCAATATAGGTTGGAAAAGACCGAGAATGAGAGAAAATAAAAAATATCGTTTCGTTTCGTCCTTACCCGACTCGCAATAGAAAATTCCAAAACAATAGCAAAAAAATTCAAAAAATTAAAAAATTCCTTTATGGCTTCATTTCAAGCCAAAATAGGATGGAAAAGGCCGAGAAAGAGAAAAAACAAAACTATCGCTTCGTTTCGTCCTTACCCGAACCGTAATAGAAAATTGCAAAAAAATAGCAACAAAAATTCAAAAAATTAAAAAACACCCTTATGGCTTCATTTCAAGCCAATATAGGTTGGAAAAGACTGAGAAAGAGAGAAAATAAAAAATATCGTTTCGTTTCGTCCTTACTCGACGCGTAATAGAAAATTCAAAAAAAATAGCAATAAAATTGAAAAAAATTAAAAAATACCATTATGGCTTTATTTCAATCCAAAATTAGCTGGAAAATCATGATACAGAGAGAAAATAAAAATTATCGTTCATTTTCGTCCTTACAAGAAACATAATTGAAAATTCCAAAAAAATAGCAAAAAATTAAAAAATTCCTTTATGGCTTCATTTCGAGCCAAAATTGGTTGGAAATGGCTTACAAAGAGAGAAAATAAAAATTATGGTTTCGTTTCGTCCTTACCCGACGCGTAATAGAAAATTCCAAAAAAATAGCAAAAAAATTAAAAAAATTTAAAAATTCCTTTATGGCTTCATTTCACGCCAAAATAGGATGGAAAAGGCTGAGAAAGATAGAAAAAAAAAAACTATCGCTTCGTTTCGTCCTTACCCGAACCGTAATAGAAAATTCCAAAAAAATAGCAAAAAAATTCAAAAAATTAAAAAATTCCTTTATGGCTTCATTTCAAGCCAAAATAGGATGGAAAAGGCTGAGAAAGAGAGAAAACAAAAGCTAAAGCTTCGTTTCGTCCTTGCCCGAACCGTAATAGAAAATTCCAAAAAAATAGCAAAAAAATTCAAAAAATTAAAAAACACCTTTATCGCTTCATTTCAAGCCAATATAGGTTGGAAATGGCTTAGAAAGAGAAAATAAAAATTATGGTTTCGTTTCGTCCTTATCCGACGCGTAATAGAAAATTCCAAAAAAATTGTAAAAAAATTCAAAACATTAAAAAATTCCTTTATGGCTTCATTTCAAGCCAAAATAGGATGGAAAAGGCTGAGAAAGAGAGAGAACAAAAACTATCGTTTCGTTTCGTCCTTACCCGGCTCGTAATAGAAAATTCAAAAACAATAGCAAAAAAATTTAAAAAATTAAAAAATTCCTTTATGGCTTCATTTCAACCCAAAATAGGATGGAAAAGGCTGAGAATGAGAGAGAACAAAAACTATCGTTTCGTTTCGTCCTTACCCGACTCGTAATAGAAAATTCCAAAACAATAGCAAAAAAATTCAAAAAATTAAAAAATTCCTTTATGGCTTCATTTCAAGCCAAAATAGGATGGAAAATGCCGAGAAAGAGAGAAAACAAAACTATCGCTTCGTTTCGTCCTTACCCGAACCGTAATAGAAAATTGCAAAAAAATAGCAAAAAAATTCAAAAAAATAAAAAACACCTTTATGGCTTCATTTCAAGCCAATATAGGTTGGAAAAGACTGAGAAAGAGAAAAAATAAAAAATATCGTTTCGTTTCGTCGTTACTCGACGCGTAATAGAAAATTCCAAAAAAATAACAATAAAATTGAAAAAAATTAAAAAATACCATCTTGGCTTTATTTCAATCCAAAATTAGCTGGAAAATCATGATACAGAGAGAAAATAAAAATTATCGTTCATTTTCGTCCTTACAAGACACATAATTGAAAATTCCGAAAAAATAGCAAAAAATTAAAAACTTCCTTTATGGCTTCATTTCAAGCCAAAATACGTTGGTAAAGGCTGAGAAAGAGAGAATATATACCAAGTATCACTTCGTTTCGTCCTTTCCCGACCCGTAATAGAAAATTACAAAAAAATAGCAAAATAATTGAAAAAATTAAAAAAATACCATTATGACTTTATTTCAAGCCAAAATAGGATAGAAAAGGCTGAGAAAGAGAGAAAACAAAAACTATCGCTTCGTTTCGTCCTTACCAGACACATAATTGAAAATTCCAAAAAAATAGCAAAAAAAATCAAAAAATTAAAAAATTCCTTTCTGGCTTTATTTCAAGCCAAAATAGGATGGAAAAGGCTGAGAAAGAGAGAAAACAAAAACTATCGCTTCGTTTCGTCCTTACCCGAACCGTTATAGAAAATTCCAAAAAAATAGCAAAAGAATTCAAAAAGTTAAAAAACACCTTTATGGCTTCATTTCAAGCCAATATAGGTTGGAAAAGACCGAGAAGGAGAGAAAATAAAAAATATCGTTTCGTTTCGTCCTTACCCGACTCGTAATAGAAAATTCAAAAACAATAGCAAAAAAATTCAAAAAATTAAAAAATTCCTTTATGGCTTCATTTCAAGCCAAAATAGGATGGAAAAGGCCGAGAAAGAGAGAAAACAAAACTATCGCTTCGTTTCGTCCTTACCCGAACCGTAATAGAAAATTGCAAAAAAATAGCAAAAAAATTCAAAAATTAAAAAACACCTTTATGGCTTCATTTCAAGCCAATATAGGTTGGAAAAGACTGAGAAAGAGAGAAAATAAAAAATATCGTTTCGTTTCGTCCTTACTCGACGCGTAATAGAAAATTCCAAAAAAATAGCAATAAAATTGAAAAAAATTAAAAAATACCATCATGGCTTTATTTCAATCCAAAATTAGCTGGAAAATCAAGATACAGAGAGAAAATAAAAATTATCGTTCATTTTCGTCCTTACAAGACACATAATTGAAAATTCCAAAAAAATAGCAAAAAATTAAAAAATTCCTTTATGGCTTCATTTCGAGCCAAAATTGGTTGGAAATGGCTTACAAAGAGAGAAAATAAAAATTATGGTTTCGTTTCGTCCTTACCCGACGCGTAATAGAAAATTCCAAAAAAATAGCAAAAAAATTAAAAAATTCCTTTATGGCTTCATTTCACGCCAAAATAGGATGGAAAAGGCTGAGAAAGATAGAAAAAAAAAACTATCGCTTCGTTTCGTCCTTACCCGAACCGTAATAGAAAATTCCAAAAAAATAGTAAAAAAATTCAAAAAATTAAAAAATTCCTTTATGGCTTCATTTCAAGCCAAAATAGGATGGAAAAGGTTGAGAAAGAGAGAAAACAAAAACTAAAGGTTCGTTTCGTCCTTGCCCGAACCGTAATAGAAAATTCCAAAAAAATAGCAAAAAAATTCAAAAAATTAAAAAACACCTTTATGGCTTCATTTCAAGCCAATATAGGTTGGAAAAGACTGAGAAGGAGAGAAAAGAAAAAATATCGTTTCGTTTCGTCCTTACCCGTCTTGGAATAGAAAATTATAAAAAAATAGCAACGCAATTGAAAAAATTAAAAAATTCCTTTATGGCTTCATTTCAAACCAAAATAGGGTGGAAAACGCTGAGAAAGAGAGAAAACGAAACTATCGCTTCGTTTCATCCTTACCCGATACGTAATTGAAAACTCCAAAAAAGGAGCAAAAAAATTCAAAAACTTAGAAAACACCTTTATGGTTTCATTTCGAGCCAAAATAGGTTGGAAATGGCTTAGAAAGAGAAAATAAAAATTATGGTTTCGTTTCGTCCTTACCCGACGCGTAATAGAAAATTCCAAAAAAATAGCAAAAAAATTAAAAAATTCCTTTATGGCTTCATTTCACGCCAAAATAGGATGGAAAAGGCTGAGAAAGATAGAAAAAAAAAACTATCGCTTCGTTTCGTCCTTACCCGAACCGTAATAGAAAATTCCAAAAAAATAGTAAAAAAATTCAAAAAATTAAAAAATTCCTTTATGGCTTCATTTCAAGCCAAAATAGGATGGAAAAGGTTGAGAAAGAGAGAAAACAAAAACTAAAGGTTCGTTTCGTCCTTGCCCGAACCGTAATAGAAAATTCCAAAAAAATAGCAAAAAAATTCAAAAAATTAAAAAACACCTTTATGGCTTCATTTCAAGCCAATATAGGTTGGAAAAGACTGAGAAGGAGAGAAAAGAAAAAATATCGTTTCGTTTCGTCCTTACCCGTCTTGGAATAGAAAATTATAAAAAAATAGCAACGCAATTGAAAAAATTAAAAAATTCCTTTATGGCTTCATTTCAAACCAAAATAGGGTGGAAAACGCTGAGAAAGAGAGAAAACGAAACTATCGCTTCGTTTCATCCTTACCCGATACGTAATTGAAAACTCCAAAAAAGGAGCAAAAAAATTCAAAAACTTAGAAAACACCTTTATGGTTTCATTTCGAGCCAAAATAGGTTGGAAATGGCTTAGAAAGAGAAAATAAAAATTATGGTTTCGTTTCGTCCTTACCCGACGCGTAATAGAAAATTCCAAAAAATTAGCAAAAAAATTCAAAAAATTAAAAAATTCCTTTATGGCTTCATTTCAAGCCAAAATAGGGTGGAAAAGGCCGAGAAAGAGAGAAAACAAAACTATCGCTTCGTTTCGTCCTTACCCGAACCGTAATAGAAAATTGCAAAAAAATAGTAAAAAAATTAAAAAAATTAAAAAACACCTTTATGGCTTCATTTCAAGCCAATATAGGTTGGAAAAGACTGAGAAAGGGAAAAAATAAAAAATATCGTTTCGTTTCGTCCTTACTCGACGCGTAATAGAAAATTCCAAAAAAATAGCAATAAAATTGAAAAAAATTAAAAAATACCATCATGGCTTTATTTGAATCCAAAATTAGCTGGAAAATCATGATACAGAGAGAAAATAAAAATTATCGTTCATTTTCGTCCTTACAAGACACATAATTGAAAATTACAAAAAAATAGCAAAAAATTAAAAGATTCCTTTATGGCTTCATTTCAAGCCAAAAATACGTTGGAAAAGGCTGACAAAGAGAGAATATATAACAAGTATCACTTCGTTTCGTCCTTTCCCGACCCGTAATAGAAAATTACAAAAAAATAGCAAAATAATTGAAAAAATTAAAAAAATACCATTATGGCTTTATTTCAAGCCAAAATAGGATGGAAAAGGCAGAGAAAGAGAGAAAACAAAAACTATCGCTTCGTTTCGTCCTTACCAGACACATAATTGAAAATTTCAAAAAAATAGCAAAAAAAATCAAAAAATTAAAAAATTCCTTTATGGCTTTATTTCAAGCCAAAATAGGATGGAAAAGGCTGAGAAAGAGAGAAAACAAAAACTATCGCTTCGTTTCGTCCTTACCCGATACGTAATAGAAAATTCCAAAACAACAGCAAAAAATTGAAAAAAATTAAAAAATACGATTATGGCTTTATTTCAATCCAAAATTGGCTTGAAAATCATGAGACAGAGTGAAAATAAAAATTATAGTTCCTTCTCGTCCTTACCAGACACATAATTGAAAATTCCAAAAAAATAGCAAAAAAATTCAAAAAGTTAAAAAATTCCTTTATGGCTTCATTTCAAGCCAAAATAGGTTGGAAAAGGCTGAGAAAGAAAGAAAATAACAAGTATCACTTCGTTTCGTCCTTACCCGGCTCGAAATAGAAAATTACAAAAAAATAGCAAAACAATTAAAAAAATTAAAAAAATACCATTATGGCTTTATTTCAATCCAAATTCGATAGGAAAATCATAAGGCAGGGAGAAAATAAAAATTATCGTTCCCTTTCGTCCTTACCAGACACATAATTGAAAATTCCAAAAAAATAGCAAAAAAAATCAAAATATTAAAATATTCCCTTATGGCTTTATTTCAAGCCAAAATAGGATGGAAAAGGCTGAGAAAGAGAGAAAACAAAAACTATCGCTTCGTTTCGTCCTTACCC
This sequence comes from Quercus rubra, assembly GCA_035136125.1. Classification (NCBI taxonomy): domain Eukaryota; kingdom Viridiplantae; phylum Streptophyta; class Magnoliopsida; order Fagales; family Fagaceae; genus Quercus; species Quercus rubra. Next base: position 144,688 of record JAXUIC010000015.1, read on the forward strand.
GAACCGTTATAGAAAATTCCAAAAAAATAGCAAAAGAATTCAAAAAGTTAAAAAACACCTTTATGGCTTCATTTCAAGCCAATATAGGTTGGAAAAGACCGAGAAGGAGAGAAAATAAAAAATATCGTTTCGTTTCGTCCTTACCCGACTCGTAATAGAAAATTCCAAAACAATAGCAAAAAAATTCAAAAAATTAAAAAATTCCTTTATGGCTTCATTTCAAGCCAAAATAGGATGGAAAAGGCCTAGAAAGAGAGAAAACAAAACTATCGCTTCGTTTCGTCCTTACCCGAACCGTAATAGAAAATTGCAAAAAAATAGCAAAAAAATTCAAAAAATTAAAAAACACCTTTATGGCTTCATTTCAAGCCAATATAGGTTGGAAAAGACTGAGAAAGAGAGAAAATAAAAAATATCGTTTCGTTTCGTCCTTACTCGACGCGTAATAGAAAATTCCAAAAAAATAGCAATAAAATTGAAAAAAATTAAAAAATACCATCATGGCTTTATTTGAATCCAAAATTAGCTGGAAAATCATGATACAGAGAGAAAATAAAAATTATCGTTCATTTTCGTCCTTACAAGACACATAATTGAAAATTCCAAAAAAATAGCAAAAAATTAAAAAATTCCTTTATGGCTTCATTTCGAGCCAAAATTGGTTGGAAATGGCTTAGAAAGAGAGAAAATAAAAATTATGGTTTCGTTTCGTCCTTACCCGACGCGTAATAGAAAATTCCAAAAAAATAGCAAAAAAATTCAAAAAATTAAAAAATTCCTTTATGGCTTCATTTCACGCCAAAATAGGATGGAAAAGGCTGAGAAAGAGAGAAAACAAAAACTAAAGCTTCGTTTCGTCCTTGCCCGAACCGTAATAGAAAATTCCAAAAAAATAGCAAAAAAATTCAAAAAATTGAAAAACACCTTAATGGCTTCATTTCAAGCCAATATAGGTTGGAAAAGACTAAGAAGGAGAGAAAATAAAAAATATCGTTTCGTTTCGTCCTTACCCGTCTTGGAATAGAAAATTATAAAAAAATAGCAACGCAATTGAAAAAATTAAAAAATTCCTTTATGGCTTCATTTCAAACCAAAATAGGGTGGAAAAGGCTGAGAAAGAGAGAAAACGAAACTATCGCTTCGTTTCATCCTTACCCGATACGTAATTGAAAACTCCAAAAAAGGAGCAAAAGAATTCAAAAACTTAGAAAACACCTTTATGGTTTCATTTCGAGCCAAAATAGGTTGGAAATGGCTTAGAAAGAGAAAATAAAAACTATGGTTTCGTTTCGTCCTTACCCGACGCGTAATAGAAAATTCCAAAAAAATAGCAAAAAAATTCAAAAAATTAAAAAATTCCTTTATGGCTTCATTTCAAGCCAAAATAGGATGGAAAAGGCTGAGAAAGAGAGAGAACAAAAACTATCGTTTCGTTTCGTCCTTACCCGACTCGTAATAGAAAATTCAAAAACAATAGCAAAAAAATTCAAAAAATTAAAAAATTCCTTTATGGCTTCATTTCAAGCCAAAATAGGATGGAAAAGGCTGAGAAAGAGAGAAAACAAAAACTATCGCTTCGTTTCGTCCTTACCCGATACGTAATAGAAAATTCCAAAACAACAGCAAAAAATTGAAAAAAATTAAAAAATACGATTATGGCTTTATTTCAATCCAAAATTGGCTTGAAAATCATGAGACAGAGTGAAAATAAAAATTATAGTTCCTTCTCGTCCTTACCAGACACATAATTGAAAATTCCAAAAAAATAGCAAAAAAATTCAAAAAGTTAAAAAATTCCTTTATGGCTTCATTTCAAGCCAAAATAGGTTGGAAAAGGCTGAGAAAGAAAGAAAATAACAAGTATCACTTCGTTTCGTCCTTACCCGGCTCGAAATAGAAAATTACAAAAAAATAGCAAAACAATTAAAAAAATTAAAAAAATACCATTATGGCTTTATTTCAATCCAAATTCGATAGGAAAATCATGAGGCAGGGAGAAAATAAAAATTATCGTTCCCTTTCGTCCTTACCAGACACATAATTGAAAATTCCAAAAAAATAGCAAAAAAAACCAAAAAATTAAAATATTCACTTATGGCTTTATTTCAAGCCAAAATAGGATGGAAAAGGCTGAGAAAGAGAGAAAACAAAAACTATCGCTTCGTTTCGTCCTTACTCGAACCGTAATAGAAAATTCCAAAAAAATAGCAAAAGAATTCAAAAAGTTAAAAAACACCTTTATGGCTTCATTTCAAGCCAATATAGGTTGCAAAAGACCGAGAATGAGAGAAAATAAAAAATATCGTTTCGTTTCGTCCTTACCCGACTCGTAATAGAAAATTCCAAAACAATAGCAAAAAAATTCAAAAAATTAAAAAATTCCTTTATGGCTTCATTTCGAGCCAAAATAGGATGGAAAAGGCCGAGAAAGAGAAAAAACAAAACTATCGCTTCGTTTCGTCCTTAACCGAACCGTAATAGAAAATTGCAAAAAAATAGCAAAAAAATTCAAAAAATTAAAAAACACCTTTATGGCTTCATTTCAAGCCAATATAGGTTGGAAAAGACTGAGAAAGAGAGAAAATAAAAAATATCGTTTCGTTTCGTCCTTACTCGACGCGTAATAGAAAATTCAAAAAAAATAGCAATAAAATTGAAAAAAATTTAAAAAATACCATTATGGCTTTATTTCAATCCAAAATTAGCTGGAAAATCATGATACAGAGAGAAAATAAAAATTATCGTTCATTTTCGTCCTTACAAGACACATAATTGAAAATTCCAAAAAAATTGCAAAAAATTAAAAAATTCCTTTATGGCTTCATTTCGAGCCAAAATTGGCTGGAAATGGCTTAGAAAGAGAGAAAATAAAAATTATGGTTTCGTTTCGTCCTTACCCGACGCGTAATAGAAAATTCCAAAAAAATAGCAAAAAAATTCAAAAAATTAAAAAATTCCTTTATGGCTTCATTTCACGCCAAAATAGGATGGAAAAGGCTGAGAAAGATAGAAAAAAAAAACTATCGCATCGTTTCGTCCTTACCCGAACCGTAATAGAAAATTCCAAAAAAATAGCAAAAAAATTCAAAAAATTAAAAAATTCCTTTATGGCTTCATTTCAAGCCAAAATAGGATGGAAAAGGCTGAGAAAGAGAGAAAACAAAAGCTAAAGCTTCGTTTCGTCCTTGCCCGAACCGTAATAGAAAATTCCAAAAAAATAGCAAAAAAATTCAAAAAATTAAAAAACACCTTTATGGCTTCATTTCAAGCCAATATAGGTTGGAAATGGCTTAGAAAGAGAAAATAAAAATTATGGTTTCGTTTCGTCCTTACCCGACGCGTAATAGAAAATTCCAAAAAAATAGTAAAAAAATTCAAAAAATTAAAAAATTCCTTTATGGCTTCATTTCAAGCCAAAATAGGATGGAAAATGCCGAGAAAGAGAGAAAACAAAACTATCGCTTCGTTTCGTCCTTACCCGAACCGTAATAGAAAATTGCAAAAAAATAGCAAAAAAATTCAAAAAATTAAAAAACACCTTTATGGCTTCATTTCAAGCCAATATAGGTTGGAAAAGACTGAGAAAAAGAAAAAATAAAAAATATCGTTTCGTTTCGTCCTTACTCGACGCGTAATAGAAAATTCCAAAAAAATAACAATAAAATTGAAAAAAATTAAAAAATACCATCATGGCTTTATTTCAATCCAAAATTAGCTGGAAAATCATGATACAGAGAGAAAATAAAAATTATCGTTCATTTTCGTCCTTACAAGACACATAATTGAAAATTCCAAAAAAATAGCAAAAAATTAAAAAATTCCTTTATGGCTTCATTTCAAGCCAAAATACGTTGGTAAAGGCTGAGAAAGAGAGAATATATAACAAGTATCACTTCATTTCGTCCTTTCCCGACTCGTAATAGAAAATTACAAAAAAATAGCAAAATAATTGAAAAAATTAAAAAAATACCATTATGGCTTTATTTCAAGCCAAAATAGGATAGAAAAGGCTGAGAAAGAGAGAAAACAAAAACTATCGCTTCGTTTCGTCCTTACCAGACACATAATTGAAAATTCCAAAAAAATAGCAAAAAAAATCAAAAAATTAAAAAATTCCTTTCTGGCTTTATTTCAAGCCAAAATAGGATGGAAAAGGCTGAGAAAGAGAGAAAACAAAAACTATCGCTTCGTTTCGTCCTTACCCGATACGTAATAGAAAATTCCAGAACAACAGCAAAAAATTGAAAAAAATTAAAAAATACGATTATGGCTTTATTTCAATCCAAAATTGGCTTGAAAATCATGAGACAGAGTGAAAATAAAAATTATAGTTCCTTCTCGTCCTTACCAGACACATAATTGAAAATTCCAAAAAAATAGCAAAAAATTAAAAAATTCCTTTATGGCTTCATTTCGAGCCAAAATTGGTTGGAAATGGCTTAGAAAGAGAGAAAATAAAAATTATGGTTTCGTTTCGTCCTTACCCGACGCGTAATAGAAAATTCCAAAAAAATAGCAAAAAAATTCAAAAATTCCTTTATGGCTTCATTTCACGCCAAAATAGGATGGAAAAGGCTGAGAAAGATAGAAAAAAAAAAACTATCGCTTCGTTTCGTCCTTACCCGAACCGTAATAGAAAATTCCAAAAAAATAGTAAAAAAATTCAAAAAATTAAAAAATTCCTTTATGGCTTCATTTCAAGCCAAAATAGGATGGAAAAGGTTGAGAAAGAGAGAAAACAAAAACTAAAGGTTCGTTTCGTCCTTGCCCGAACCGTAATAGAAAATTCCAAAAAAATAGCAAAAAAATTCAAAAAATTAAAAAACACCTTTATGGCATCATTTCAAGCCAATATAGGTTGGAAAAGACTGAGAAGGAGAGAAAAGAAAAAACATAGTTTCGTTTCGTCCTTACCCGTCTTGGAATAGAAAATTATAAAAAAATAGCAACGCAATTGAAAAAATTAAAAAATTCCTTTATGGCTTCATTTCAAACCAAAATAGGGTGGAAAAGGCTGAGAAAGAGAGAAAACGAAACTATCGCTTCGTTTCATCCTTACCCGATACGTAATTGAAAACTCCAAAAAAGGAGCAAAAGAATTCAAAAACTTAGAAAACACCTTTATGGTTTCATTTCGAGCCAAAATAGGTTGGAAATGGCTTAGAAAGAGAAAATAAAAACTATGGTTTCGTTTCGTCCTTACCCGACGCGTAATAGAAAATTCCAAAAAAATAGCAAAAAAATTCAAAAAATTAAAAAATTCCTTTATGGCTTCATTTCAAGCCAAAATAGGATGGAAAAGGCTGAGAAAGAGAGAGAACAAAAACTATCGTTTCGTTTCGTCCTTACCCGACTCGTAATAGAAAATTCAAAAACAATAGCAAAAAAATTCAAAAAATTAAAAAATTCCTTTATGGCTTCATTTCAAGCCAAAATAGGATGGAAAAGGCTGAGAAAGAGAGAAAACAAAAACTATCGCTTCGTTTCGTCCTTACCCGATACGTAATAGAAAATTCCAAAACAACAGCAAAAAATTGAAAAAAATTAAAAAATACGATTATGGCTTTATTTCAATCCAAAATTGGCTTGAAAATCATGAGACAGAGTGAAAATAAAAATTATAGTTCCTTCTCGTCCTTACCAGACACATAATTGAAAATTCCAAAAAAATAGCAAAAAAATTCAAAAAGTTAAAAAATTCCTTTATGGCTTCATTTCAAGCCAAAATAGGTTGGAAAAGGCTGAGAAAGAAAGAAAATAACAAGTATCACTTCGTTTCGTCCTTACCCGGCTCGAAATAGAAAATTACAAAAAAATAGCAAAACAATTAAAAAAATTAAAAAAATACCATTATGGCTTTATTTCAATCCAAATTCGATAGGAAAATCATGAGGCAGGGAGAAAATAAAAATTATCGTTCCCTTTCGTCCTTACCAGACACATAATTGAAAATTCCAAAAAAATAGCAAAAAAAACCAAAAAATTAAAATATTCACTTATGGCTTTATTTCAAGCCAAAATAGGATGGAAAAGGCTGAGAAAGAGAGAAAACAAAAACTATCGCTTCGTTTCGTCCTTACTCGAACCGTAATAGAAAATTCCAAAAAAATAGCAAAAGAATTCAAAAAGTTAAAAAACACCTTTATGGCTTCATTTCAAGCCAATATAGGTTGGAAAAGACCGAGAATGAGAGAAAATAAAAAATATCGTTTCGTTTCGTCCTTACCCGACTCGTAATAGAAAATTCCAAAACAATAGCAAAAAAATTCAAAAAATTAAAAAATTCCTTTATGGCTTCATTTCGAGCCAAAATAGGATGGAAAAGGCCGAGAAAGAGAAAAAACAAAACTATCGCTTCGTTTCGTCCTTACCCGAACCGTAATAGAAAATTGCAAAAAAATAGCAAAAAAATTCAAAAAATTAAAAAACACCTTTATGGCTTCATTTCAAGCCAATATAGGTTGGAAAAGACTGAGAAAGAGAGAAAATAAAAAATATCGTTTCGTTTCGTCCTTACTCGACGCGTAATAGAAAATTCAAAAAAAATAGCAATAAAATTGAAAAAAATTTAAAAAATACCATTATGGCTTTATTTCAATCCAAAATTAGCTGGAAAATCATGATACAGAGAGAAAATAAAAATTATCGTTCATTTTCGTCCTTACAAGACACATAATTGAAAATTCCAAAAAAATTGCAAAAAATTAAAAAATTCCTTTATGGCTTCATTTCGAGCCAAAATTGGCTGGAAATGGCTTAGAAAGAGAGAAAATAAAAATTATGGTTTCGTTTCGTCCTTACCCGACGCGTAATAGAAAATTCCAAAACAATAGCAAAAAAATTCAAAAAATTAAAAAATTCCTTTATGGCTTCATTTCGAGCCAAAATAGGATGGAAAAGGCCGAGAAAGAGAAAAAACAAAACTATCGCTTCGTTTCGTCCTTACCCGAACCGTAATAGAAAATTGCAAAAAAATAGCAAAAAAATTCAAAAAATTAAAAAACACCTTTATGGCTTCATTTCAAGCCAATATAGGTTGGAAAAGACTGAGAAAGAGAGAAAATAAAAAATATCGTTTCGTTTCGTCCTTACTCGACGCGTAATAGAAAATTCAAAAAAAATAGCAATAAAATTGAAAAAAATTTAAAAAATACCATTATGGCTTTATTTCAATCCAAAATTAGCTGGAAAATCATGATACAGAGAGAAAATAAAAATTATCGTTCATTTTCGTCCTTACAAGACACATAATTGAAAATTCCAAAAAAATTGCAAAAAATTAAAAAATTCCTTTATGGCTTCATTTCGAGCCAAAATTGGCTGGAAATGGCTTAGAAAGAGAGAAAATAAAAATTATGGTTTCGTTTCGTCCTTACCCGACGCGTAATAGAAAATTCCAAAAAAATAGCAAAAAAATTCAAAAAATTAAAAAATTCCTTTATGGCTTCATTTCACGCCAAAATAGGATGGAAAAGGCTGAGAAAGATAGAAAAAAAAAACTATCGCTTCGTTTCGTCCTTACCCGAACCGTAATAGAAAATTCCAAAAAAATAGCAAAAAAATTCAAAAAATTAAAAAATTCCTTTATGGCTTCATTTCAAGCCAAAATAGGATGGAAAAGGCTGAGAAAGAGAGAAAACAAAAGCTAAAGCTTCGTTTCGTCCTTGCCCGAACCGTAATAGAAAATTCCAAAAAAATAGCAAAAAAATTCAAAAAATTAAAAAAGACCTTTATGGCTTCATTTCAAGCCAATATAGGTTGGAAATGGCTTAGAAAGAGAAAATAAAAATTATGGTTTCGTTTCGTCCTTACCCGACGCGTAATAGAAAATTCCAAAAAAATAGTAAAAAAATTCAAAAAATTAAAAAATTCCTTTATGGCTTCATTTCAAGCCAAAATAGGATGGAAAATGCCGAGAAAGAGAGAAAACAAAACTATCGCTTCGTTTCGTCCTTACCCGAACCGTAATAGAAAATTGCAAAAAAATAGCAAAAAAATTAAAAAAATTAAAAAACACCTTTATGGCTTCATTTCAAGCCAATATAGGTTGGAAAAGACTGAGAAAAAGAAAAAATAAAAAATATCGTTTCGTTTCGTCCTTACTCGACGCGTAATAGAAAATTCCAAAAAAATAACAATAAAATTGAAAAAAATTAAAAAATACCATCATGGCTTTATTTCAATCCAAAATTAGCTGGAAAATCATGATACAGAGAGAAAATAAAAATTATCGTTCATTTTCGTCCTTACAAGACACATAATTGAAAATTCCAAAAAAATAGCAAAAAATTAAAAAATTCCTTTATGGCTTCATTTCAAGCCAAAATACGTTGGTAAAGGCTGAGAAAGAGAGAATATATAACAAGTATCACTTCATTTCGTCCTTTCCCGACTCGTAATAGAAAATTACAAAAAAATAGCAAAATAATTGAAAAAATTAAAAAAATACCATTATGGCTTTATTTCAAGCCAAAATAGGATAGAAAAGGCTGAGAAAGAGAGAAAACAAAAACTATCGCTTCGTTTCGTCCTTACCAGACACATAATTGAAAATTCCAAAAAAATAGCAAAAAAAATCAAAAAATTAAAAAATTCCTTTCTGGCTTTATTTCAAGCCAAAATAGGATGGAAAAGGCTGAGAAAGAGAGAAAACAAAAACTATCGCTTCGTTTCGTCCTTACCCGATACGTAATAGAAAATTCCAGAACAACAGCAAAAAATTGAAAAAAATTAAAAAATACGATTATGGCTTTATTTCAATCCAAAATTGGCTTGAAAATCATGAGACAGAGTGAAAATAAAAATTATAGTTCCTTCTCGTCCTTACCAGACACATAATTGAAAATTCCAAAAAAATAGCAAAAAATTAAAAAATTCCTTTATGGCTTCATTTCGAGCCAAAATTGGTTGGAAATGGCTTAGAAAGAGAGAAAATAAAAATTATGGTTTCGTTTCGTCCTTACCCGACGCGTAATAGAAAATTCCAAAAAAATAGCAAAAAAATTCAAAAATTCCTTTATGGCTTCATTTCACGCCAAAATAGGATGGAAAAGGCTGAGAAAGATAGAAAAAAAAAAACTATCGCTTCGTTTCGTCCTTACCCGAACCGTAATAGAAAATTCCAAAAAAATAGTAAAAAAATTCAAAAAATTAAAAAATTCCTTTATGGCTTCATTTCAAGCCAAAATAGGATGGAAAAGGTTGAGAAAGAGAGAAAACAAAAACTAAAGGTTCGTTTCGTCCTTGCCCGAACCGTAATAGAAAATTCCAAAAAAATAGCAAAAAAATTCAAAAAATTAAAAAACACCTTTATGGCATCATTTCAAGCCAATATAGGTTGGAAAAGACTGAGAAGGAGAGAAAAGAAAAAACATAGTTTCGTTTCGTCCTTACCCGTCTTGGAATAGAAAATTATAAAAAAATAGCAACGCAATTGAAAAAATTAAAAAATTCCTTTATGGCTTCATTTCAAACCAAAATAGGGTGGAAAAGGCTGAGAAAGAGAGAAAACGAAACTATCGCTTCGTTTCATCCTTACCCGATACGTAATTGAAAACTCCAAAAAAGGAGCAAAAGAATTCAAAAACTTAGAAAACACCTTTATGGTTTCATTTCGAGCCAAAATAGGTTGGAAATGGCTTAGAAAGAGAAAATAAAAACTATGGTTTCGTTTCGTCCTTACCCGACGCGTAATAGAAAATTCCAAAAAAATAGCAAAAAAATTCAAAAAATTAAAAAATTCCTTTATGGCTTCATTTCAAGCCAAAATAGGATGGAAAAGGCTGAGAAAGAGAGAGAACAAAAACTATCGTTTCGTTTCGTCCTTACCCGACTCGTAATAGAAAATTCAAAAACAATAGCAAAAAAATTCAAAAAATTAAAAAATTCCTTTATGGCTTCATTTCAAGCCAAAATAGGATGGAAAAGGCTGAGAAAGAGAGAAAACAAAAACTATCGCTTCGTTTCGTCCTTACCCGATACGTAATAGAAAATTCCAAAACAACAGCAAAAAATTGAAAAAAATTAAAAAATACGATTATGGCTTTATTTCAATCCAAAATTGGCTTGAAAATCATGAGACAGAGTGAAAATAAAAATTATAGTTCCTTCTCGTCCTTACCAGACACATAATTGAAAATTCCAAAAAAATAGCAAAAAAATTCAAAAAGTTAAAAAATTCCTTTATGGCTTCATTTCAAGCCAAAATAGGTTGGAAAAGGCTGAGAAAGAAAGAAAATAACAAGTATCACTTCGTTTCGTCCTTACCCGGCTCGAAATAGAAAATTACAAAAAAATAGCAAAACAATTAAAAAATTAAAAAAATACCATTATGGCTTTATTTCAATCCAAATTCGATAGGAAAATCATGAGGCAGGGAGAAAATAAAAATTATCGTTCCCTTTCGTCCTTACCAGACACATAATTGAAAATTCCAAAAAAATAGCAAAAAAAACCAAAAAATTAAAATATTCACTTATGGCTTTATTTCAAGCCAAAATAGGATGGAAAAGGCTGAGAAAGAGAGAAAACAAAAACTATCGCTTCGTTTCGTCCTTACTCGAACCGTAATAGAAAATTCCAAAAAAATAGCAAAAGAATTCAAAAAGTTAAAAAACACCTTTATGGCTTCATTTCAAGCCAATATAGGTTGCAAAAGACCGAGAATGAGAGAAAATAAAAAATATCGTTTCGTTTCGTCCTTACCCGACTCGTAATAGAAAATTCCAAAACAATAGCAAAAAAATTCAAAAAATTAAAAAATTCCTTTATGGCTTCATTTCGAGCCAAAATAGGATGGAAAAGGCCGAGAAAGAGAAAAAACAAAACTATCGCTTCGTTTCGTCCTTAACCGAACCGTAATAGAAAATTGCAAAAAAATAGCAAAAAAATTCAAAAAATTAAAAAACACCTTTATGGCTTCATTTCAAGCCAATATAGGTTGGAAAAGACTGAGAAAGAGAGAAAATAAAAAATATCGTTTCGTTTCGTCCTTACTCGACGCGTAATAGAAAATTCAAAAAAATAGCAATAAAATTGAAAAAAATTTAAAAAATACCATTATGGCTTTATTTCAATCCAAAATTAGCTGGAAAATCATGATACAGAGAGAAAATAAAAATTATCGTTCATTTTCGTCCTTACAAGACACATAATTGAAAATTCCAAAAAAATTGCAAAAAATTAAAAAATTCCTTTATGGCTTCATTTCGAGCCAAAATTGGCTGGAAATGGCTTAGAAAGAGAGAAAATAAAAATTATGGTTTCGTTTCGTCCTTACCCGACGCGTAATAGAAAATTCCAAAAAAATAGCAAAAAAATTCAAAAAATTAAAAAATTCCTTTATGGCTTCATTTCACGCCAAAATAGGATGGAAAAGGCTGAGAAAGATAGAAAAAAAAAACTATCGCTTCGTTTCGTCCTTACCCGAACCGTAATAGAAAATTCCAAAAAAATAGCAAAAAAATTCAAAAAATTAAAAAATTCCTTTATGGCTTCATTTCAAGCCAAAATAGGATGGAAAAGGCTGAGAAAGAGAGAAAACAAAAGCTAAAGCTTCGTTTCGTCCTTGCCCGAACCGTAATAGAAAATTCCAAAAAAATAGCAAAAAAATTCAAAAAATTAAAAAAGACCTTTATGGCTTCATTTCAAGCCAATATAGGTTGGAAATGGCTTAGAAAGAGAAAATAAAAATTATGGTTTCGTTTCGTCCTTACCCGACGCGTAATAGAAAATTCCAAAAAAATAGTAAAAAAATTCAAAAAATTAAAAAATTCCTTTATGGCTTCATTTCAAGCCAAAATAGGATGGAAAATGCCGAGAAAGAGAGAAAACAAAACTATCGCTTCGTTTCGTCCTTACCCGAACCGTAATAGAAAATTGCAAAAAAATAGCAAAAAAATTAAAAAAATTAAAAAAACACCTTTATGGCTTCATTTCAAGCCAATATAGGTTGGAAAAGACTGAGAAAAAGAAAAAATAAAAAATATCGTTTCGTTTCGTCCTTACTCGACGCGTAATAGAAAATTCCAAAAAAATAACAATAAAATTGAAAAAAATTAAAAAATACCATCATGGCTTTATTTCAATCCAAAATTAGCTGGAAAATCATGATACAGAGAGAAAATAAAAATTATCGTTCATTTTCGTCCTTACAAGACACATAATTGAAAATTCCAAAAAAATAGCAAAAAATTAAAAAATTCCTTTATGGCTTCATTTCAAGCCAAAATACGTTGGTAAAGGCTGAGAAAGAGAGAATATATAACAAGTATCACTTCATTTCGTCCTTTCCCGACTCGTAATAGAAAATTACAAAAAAATAGCAAAATAATTGAAAAAATTAAAAAAATACCATTATGGCTTTATTTCAAGCCAAAATAGGATAGAAAAGGCTGAGAAAGAGAGAAAACAAAAACTATCGCTTCGTTTCGTCCTTACCAGACACATAATTGAAAATTCCAAAAAAATAGCAAAAAAAATCAAAAAATTAAAAAATTCCTTTCTGGCTTTATTTCAAGCCAAAATAGGATGGAAAAGGCTGAGAAAGAGAGAAAACAAAAACTATCGCTTCGTTTCGTCCTTACCCGATACGTAATAGAAAAATTCCAGAACAACAGCAAAAAATTGAAAAAAATTAAAAAATACGATTATGGCTTTATTTCAATCCAAAATTGGCTTGAAAATCATGAGACAGAGTGAAAATAAAAATTATAGTTCCTTCTCGTCCTTACCAGACACATAATTGAAAATTCCAAAAAAATAGCAAAAAATTAAAAAATTCCTTTATGGCTTCATTTCGAGCCAAAATTGGTTGGAAATGGCTTAGAAAGAGAGAAAATAAAAATTATGGTTTCGTTTCGTCCTTACCCGACGCGTAATAGAAAATTCCAAAAAAATAGCAAAAAAATTCAAAAATTCCTTTATGGCTTCATTTCACGCCAAAATAGGATGGAAAAGGCTGAGAAAGATAGAAAAAAAAAAACTATCGCTTCGTTTCGTCCTTACCCGAACCGTAATAGAAAATTCCAAAAAAATAGTAAAAAAATTCAAAAAATTAAAAAATTCCTTTATGGCTTCATTTCAAGCCAAAATAGGATGGAAAAGGTTGAGAAAGAGAGAAAACAAAAACTAAAGGTTCGTTTCGTCCTTGCCCGAACCGTAATAGAAAATTCCAAAAAAATAGCAAAAAAATTCAAAAAATTAAAAAACACCTTTATGGCATCATTTCAAGCCAATATAGGTTGGAAAAGACTGAGAAGGAGAGAAAAGAAAAAACATAGTTTCGTTTCGTCCTTACCCGTCTTGGAATAGAAAATTATAAAAAAATAGCAACGCAATTGAAAAAATTAAAAAATTCCTTTATGGCTTCATTTCAAACCAAAATAGGGTGGAAAAGGCTGAGAAAGAGAGAAAACGAAACTATCGCTTCGTTTCATCCTTACCCGATACGTAATTGAAAACTCCAAAAAAGGAGCAAAAGAATTCAAAAACTTAGAAAACACCTTTATGGTTTCATTTCGAGCCAAAATAGGTTGGAAATGGCGTAGAAAGAGAAAATAAAAACTATGGTTTCGTTTCGTCCTTACCCGACGCGTAATAGAAAATTCCAAAAAAATAGCAAAAAAATTCAAAAAATTAAAAAATTCCTTTATGGCTTCATTTCAAGCCAAAATAGGATGGAAAAGGCTGAGAAAGAGAGAGAACAAAAACTATCGTTTCGTTTCGTCCTTACCCGACTCGTAATAGAAAATTCAAAAACAATAGCAAAAAATTCAAAAAATTAAAAAATTCCTTTATGGCTTCATTTCAAGCCAAAATAGGATGGAAAGGCTGAGAAAGAGAGAAAACAAAAACTATCGCTTCGTTTCGTCCTTACCCGATACGTAATAGAAAATTCCAAAACAACAGCAAAAAATTGAAAAAAATTAAAAAATACGATTATGGCTTTATTTCAATCCAAAATTGGCTTGAAAATCATGAGACAGAGTGAAAATAAAAATTATAGTTCCTTCTCGTCCTTACCAGACACATAATTGAAAATTCCAAAAAAATAGCAAAAAAATTCAAAAAGTTAAAAAATTCCTTTATGGCTTCATTTCAAGCCAAAATAGGTTGGAAAAGGCTGAGAAAGAAAGAAAATAACAAGTATCACTTCGTTTCGTCCTTACCCGGCTCGAAATAGAAAATTACAAAAAAAATAGCAAAACAATTAAAAAAATTAAAAAAATACCATTATGGCTTTATTTCAATCCAAATTCGATAGGAAAATCATGAGGCAGGGAGAAAATAAAAATTATCGTTCCCTTTCGTCCTTACCAGACACATAATTGAAAATTCCAAAAAAATAGCAAAAAAAACCAAAAAATTAAAATATTCACTTATGGCTTTATTTCAAGCCAAAATAGGATGGAAAAGGCTGAGAAAGAGAGAAAACAAAAACTATCGCTTCGTTTCGTCCTTACTCGAACCGTAATAGAAAATTCCAAAAAAATAGCAAAAGAATTCAAAAAGTTAAAAAACACCTTTATGGCTTCATTTCAAGCCAATATAGGTTGGAAAAGACCGAGAATGAGAGAAAATAAAAAATATCGTTTCGTTTCGTCCTTACCCGACTCGTAATAGAAAATTCCAAAACAATAGCAAAAAAATTCAAAAAATTAAAAAATTCCTTTATGGCTTCATTTCGAGCCAAAATAGGATGGAAAAGGCCGAGAAAGAGAAAAAACAAAAACTATCGCTTCGTTTCGTCCTTACCCGAACCGTAATAGAAAATTGCAAAAAAATAGCAAAAAAATTCAAAAAATTAAAAAACACCTTTATGGCTTCATTTCAAGCCAATATAGGTTGGAAAAGACTGAGAAAGAGAGAAAATAAAAAATATCGTTTCGTTTCGTCCTTACTCGACGCGTAATAGAAAATTCAAAAAAAATAGCAATAAAATTGAAAAAAATTTAAAAAATACCATTATGGCTTTATTTCAATCCAAAATTAGCTGGAAAATCATGATACAGAGAGAAAATAAAAATTATCGTTCATTTTCGTCCTTACAAGACACATAATTGAAAATTCCAAAAAAATTAGCAAAAAATTAAAAAATTCCTTTATGGCTTCATTTCGAGCCAAATTGGCTTGGAAATGGCTTAGAAAGAGAGAAAATAAAAATTATGGTTTCGTTTCGTCCTTACCCGACGCGTAATAGAAAATTCCAAAAACAATAGCAAAAAAATTCAAAAATTCCTTTATGGCTTCATTTCAAACGCCAAAATAGGATGGAAAAGGCCGAGAAAGAGAAAAAA